>MDKF010667388.1:0-12806 GCA_026770625.1 Nicotiana glauca
CATCGTATTCCGATTCATCATCATAATCGACCTCTTGTACAATTAGTTCGGAATCAGATTGATTTTTTAGACTAGTTTGAAGACCCGTTGTGCATGCCATGTCATTAGAACCAGTATAAAGAGAACTGTTCATAAAGAGAAAAGAAGAAAACAAAATTAAACAAAATAAGAGGAGAAAACTTTCACTTTATTAAAATGCAGGATAACAGAGCTTCACACTTTTGCCGAATACAAAAATAGAACAAAAACTGGATTACAACCCTGGAATAATCCAGAAAACAAGAAAGAAAAATTAGAGCCCACTACCAAGATTCCCTCGGGGTAGGAAGGGGAGTAGCCGTCCAATTGTTGATATTTACCCTAGGCCCCACAAACTGTATAGCTGCCCTACTGGACCCTTCTCCAGCTTCTATCACGTTGACGTCAGCGAACAACCTTTCAAAACCCTAATTCAAATCTCCATCTGACCCAATTAGTGGTCCGAGAACCTTCGGGACCGACAACCTTCTGCTACCTGCTCTGACAAAGGATCTGGAGAGACACTGAACCGGCTTGGGAAGAACCCAACCTCTCTTCTTCAACTTTTGAGCCCGTCTTACATCTGCTGCTGTAGGCTTGAATCCAAGCCCAAAAGTATCCAGATTCTTGGACAAAGAAATTGGCTGGACAATACCTTGCAGATCAACCCCCAAACCTTTTCCTGGTACAAACCCGTTGTTTAACATTTCCGAGGCTATCGTGAAAGTGGCCGCTGCAATTCTGGGCAGTGGAAGGTGTTCGCCTTCAAAAATTCTATCCACTGAGACTGCATAAAAAATCTGGTAAACCCATGGACCTTTGTCGTCATCAGTTTCTATGAATGGCACAATGGGATCTCCCACAGTGCCTGTACCGTCATCCCCGTGCACCACTATCTCTTGCCTGTCCCACTTAAATTTCACCATCTAGTGCAGTGTAGAAGGCACTGCTTTGGCAGCATGGATCCAGGGTCGACCCAATAGATGATTGTATGATACTACCACGTCTACCACTTGGAATTCCATGGTGAATTCCACTGGACCAACGGTCAATTCCAGTATGATATCACCCACCGTGTCAGTACCACCCCCATCAAACCCTCGGACGCAGATGCTGCTCCTGTGAATCCGGTCATGATCAACCTTCAGCTTGTTTAGAGTAGTCAAAGTACAGATGTTGGCGCTTGACCCGTTATCAATCAATACTCGGGTGACCACCGATTCTTCGCATTTCACGATCAAATAGAAGGCTTTGTTGTGTTTTGTACCCTCTACTGGCAATTCATCATCAGAGAACGTCACTCGGTTTACCTAGAAGATTTTGTGCACTATCCTCTCCAAGTGGTTTATAGAGATTTTATCCGGAACATGGGCCTCATTCAGGATTTTCATTAGTGCCTGGCAATGATCGCTGGAATGGATCAACAAGGATAGCAATGAAATCTGTGCCGGGGTCTTTCTTAACTGCTCCACAATGGAGTAGTCATGTGCCTTCATTTTCTTCAAAAACTCCTCAGCCTCTTCCTCGGTCACGGGTTTCTTTATCACCGCTGGGTTGGACCTTCTTAACTCTATGGGAGCAAAACACCTTCCCGAACGAGTTAACCCTTGGGCCTCACATATTTCTTCCACAACCTCCTTCCCTTTGTACATTACCATCGCTTTATTGTAGCTCCATATCACGGCTTTCTCGCTGATTATCGGCATCTGCATTCCTGGCCTAATAACAACTGGCCCTATGCATGCTGGCTTGCTTGGTACCCCTTGCACCGTTACTTTGACCGGCTCTGGATTCTTTGCAACAACAGGCGAACTCTTCCCCATTACCACCACTGGCTTGATGTCTACCTTTTCCAACTGTACCACCTCTTCTCCACCGGTGGACTTTTCTTTTGGACTGGCACAGATCATCATCACTGTTTGTGAGGGTTTCTTTAGCTCCCCTACTTCGTGCACAAGTTCGATCATATGTGTTTCATGGTGTGCTGGCAACGAGTTCTGATTGATGTTGGGTGCCTCTGGTGTCTGAACCTCAATCTTATTGGTGTCAATAAGATTTTGCACTGCACATTTCAACTTCCAACACTTCTCGGTATCATGTCCGGGAGCCCCCGAACAATATTCACAGCTTACCGAGTGGTCCATATTTTTGGGAAGGGGATTTGGCAATCTGGTCTCAACAGGACTCAATAAGCCTAACTGCCTTAACTTGTGGAACAGAGCAGTATAGGTTTCTCCCAACTCAGTGAATGTTCTCTGTCTCTGCACCCCTTCATTTCTGAAAACTTGATTCGCGGAAACCTGGCCCTGAAGGGTTCTTGTAGGCCCTTGGTGGTAGATATGTGTTTCGTGGGGGTGGATATGTATTCTGTGGAGGTGGGTAGGTATTTTATAGAGGCGGCGCGTGCCATTGCGGGCGAGCCGGAGGCTGGGTATATGTCTGGGCCTGATGGACGGAGAAATGTGGTTCTTATGGGGAGGTAGTATGGCTGTGGAGGGTAATTTGGAGTGTGTGGGTAATTTAGGTGATGAGGTCTGGATTGGTAGTGAGGGGAAGGACCTCTCGATCTGGACCAATTACCTGCCTCTACCGTCGCGACCTCTTCTCTTCTCTTCTCTTCTTCCCGAACGCACCTCCCGTGCCGCTCTGAATGGCCTGAGTGGTTGCTTTAATTGCCGAATAGCTCAGGATCTTATTGGACTTAAGTCCCTCTTCAATCATACCGCCCATTTTTACCACCTCGTTGAAAGATTTGCCAACTGACGTCACCAGGTGACCAAAGTAAGTTGGCTCTAGAGTCTGCAAAAAGTAGTCTACCATTTCCCCCTCCCTCATCGGAGGATCAACTCTTGCTGCATGTTCTCTCCAGCGGAAACCAAATTCCTGGAAGCTTTCCCCGGGCTTCTTCTCAAGTTTCAGTAATGTGAGATGGTCAGGGACGATCTCAAGGTTGTACTGGAAGTGACCTGCAAATGCTTGTGCTAGATCGTCCCAGGTGTACCACCTACTAGGATCCTGTCTTGTGTACCATTCCAGTGCGGACCCACTTAGACATTGACCAAAGTAAGCTATAAGCAGCTCATCTTTACCACCCACTCCTCTCATCTTGCTGCAAAAACCTCGAAGATATGCCATTGGATCACCGTGCCCCTCGTATAGATCAAACTTTGGCATCTTGAACCCTGCTGGCAATTGAACGTCAGGGAAAGGACACCGGTCCTTTTAGGCCACACTGACCTGGTTGCCTAACCCGTGCATGTTCCTGAAGGACTGCTCCAGGCTTTTAAATTTTCAAAGCACTTCGTTCTGCTCTGCGCTCTTGCCTGGCTTTTCAATCTCTGCCGGGACCTCAAAGTAGGGATTATAGGCATGTGGCTCAGGTGCTTTAAATGTAGGTTTAGGGGGGGTAATATTGGTTATCATGAGCCTGAAACAACGGCTCACTGGACGATCTTTGTAACATGGCTGGTGGGGGTGCCACGAAAACAGGGACATTTGGTGGGGGAAGGTTCGGATTGGGTGGTGGAGCTTGGGGATCATAAGGATTTCTCCCCTGATAGTAGTGGTGACTTGGGAATCTTGTCGAAGGGCCGTGGGGAGGGTATTCCGGCGTGTGTCCTAGTGGGAGAGTAGGAGTAATGGGAGGTTCGGGCCCCTTTTGTACCCTAGCCAAGGCTAACTGCATTTCGTTCATCTCCAGTCTCATTTTTTCCATTGCCTCTTTCAGCATCTGACTTTCCGTCCTTTCCTCCGCAACACTTTGGTCTGAACTAGTCATGATTTTCAGTATGGGCCCTTTGGATCTTGTTTGATAATGGTATGGTGCCAGTACACTTTAACAAACTAACTGGTTGAAATTGGAAAAACAACAACTTGTCAGCGTTAGAGTTTTAACACATATTGCAATTGTACGTTGGGGGATGCAATGTTCTTAGGCAGTTTAACCATTTCTAACAAGTTTTTGCTCTGACCGCATGCATCATCCCGACTTATTTTACTTGTGCCTCATTTAAGTGTTTCAGAAACTTTCCTTTATTTGCCTTTTTTTCTCTCTTTCTCTTTCTTTCTTTTCCTTTCTTTTATTCACTTTGCCTTTTCCTTTTTCTTTTAGTGGTGGTCGAATCTTATGAGGATTGCCTATGTATCATGTCCCCGCATGAATCAGACCGTGCATAGTTCTGCTCCCAAGTAAAAATAAAGACACCAATTTTTGGAAAATTCATTTCATTATCAAAACATTCCATTACAAACTACCCACTTGGAAAAGGAAAAACAAAATACACACTACGAACTACTAGCATAATTTGATGTAAAAAGAGAAACACATGGACGGACAACAGACTCTTAAAAACAGCAAATACAGACTTGGACTAGGGATACATTAAATCTTTGAATTTTGGTACCCGCGGGGTGTCGTTCGGCCCTTCCGCGGGCTTTTGTGAAAGGCCCCTTTGCAAGATTTTCAATTATTCCATGATCTGGTAGACGTAGCCCATGACTGAAGCAAAGAGGGTAGTACGGGGCATTTCCTCACATGTTAGGCACCTCATGGTGACGTAGTGCCCGATCTCTTCGATTCTACCCCTGATTCTATCCCTTTCCATAAGCAGTTGTTCTATTCGTTGATTCTTTGCTCCCAGCACTTGAGTGTTGTCAGCGAGTTGATCCTGGAACTTATCCATTTGTTCTTCCATTCGTGCCATCAAATCATAGCAGCGCTTCCTGTCAGTTCTGGCATCTCGGGCTTGTTTAAAGACCCGTTCTTTGAGAGTGGAATTTGTTTCTCTTAATATGGCAATGGTCCCTTCATAATCCCTCTTCACTTTCCGCAGGTGCTTTGTTCGCACTACTGTACCTTTTGCCCATCTGGATCGAATTCTTGCTATGCTAGCTTCTGCCCTTTCCAAACCCTCTCGACTTTCAATGACCTGGCTTCTCAACTCAGCTATCATCCTCTTGTCGGCCTGATTTCTCTGTTGGTTATTGGCATCCATTCTGACTCGTCGGAATTGTTTTCTTGGGTCAACCTGTTCTTTTCTCCCGTATCAGCATCAACTTGCAAGCTATTTTCATATTTCAAGTCATGAACCTGTTGTTTCAACTTGCCAATTTCAACCCGATAGCCTTCTTCTTTCGCCAACCAACCCCATTGCGCTTGTGATAATTCTACGAAGTCTTGGACGTGGGGTTCTTTAGCTGGCCTCTGGTGCTCAAGTTCTCTCCTGTACCATGCTAGGTATTCTGGAGACGCTTCGCCTTTGGCCCGATCCTGCACACAAGTATCTACTTTCAGGGTTTGACATTCATTCCAGATTTTCGGAACTACCACTTCAGGGAACTGCCCACTGGGCCCAATTTCGACCACCTGGCCGCTGAGATCCTCTTCCTTTGGGACTATTTGGCGTCGCCCCAACTGTCTCAATACTCGGTATGGCACATATGGCTGAATACTTTTGAGACCATCAGCAGTAAATAAGATTTGGCAGCTGACATGTATATGATTTCATTTACGGGTAACCACCCAAATGCCTATTCTATCTGGCTTGCGGAGACGGAACGCATGAGAGTTACCCATTCATTGACCCCTTCTGGCAAACTAAACCCGTTGACCCTTGTGAAAAACTCTTCTATACAAGTCTTTTCAGATGATCCGTAGCTCATGAACTGAGGGCGATGACACAAGTGTTCGATCATCCACATTTGGAGCAATACATTGCAACCCTCAAAGAAACCCCCTCCGGCTTTGCAAACAGTAAGAGCACGGAAGATGTCTGCTATTATCATTGGTGCCAGAGTGCTGTTGTCTTGCTTGAGCAAAGTGCTGATGACCCCAACAACTTGTATATTAATTTTCCCGTCTTTCCTAGGGAATACCAGAAGACCTAGAAAAGCTATCATAAAAGCAATACACCTATGCGTTTCCCATTTCAGCCGGTTTTCCCTATTGCAGATTTTACCCTCGGGATTGTTGAACCCTCCAAAATGACCATATCTGTCGTATATGAATGCCAAAGTACAAAAGCCCTCTGATAAATCTAGGTTGTGTACCGTTCTGCGGATCTTCACAGTGTCTAAGAATCTGTGTATGGTCACGACTCTCGACGCAATAAGATACTGCTCTTTCATAGGAATTTTAGCGCCCCCGATGTACCCTGCCAATTCTTCTAGTGTCGGTGTAAGCTCAAAGTCTGAGAAATGAACCACATTGTGTGCTGGGTCCCAGAATGAAATTAACGCCCGTATGATGTCCCCTCTCGGATCAATATTCAGCAACCCAACAAGGTCTCCCAAGTATAACTTGACTGTGTCTTGCCCTGATTCTCCTAAGTCATTCCACCACATGCGCAAACCCAAAGGGACCCTGTTTATAATAGCCCCAGATGAATTCCGACTCGTGCTTATTTTGCACATTTATTAAGGTGATTTAGACAAAAAGAAAAAAACCTTTATTTGACTCAAAAATAAAACTAATTTTTTCATTTTTTCCCAATTTTAAAGAAAAGAAAGACTGGTTTTCCGGACACGGCCTTTCAGCACTTCAGGGACGAAGATTTTAGGGCTGTAGGGGTTAACTGTCCAAAAGCCTAAAATGACCAAAAGTGGTCGTTTATGCAAAGTCAGCCTTCCGGTGTCCCTTTCGGGAATATTTGGCTATTTTTGACAAACGGCATCACCTAATTCATTCAAGACTCTTTTTCTTGTTTTCTGAATTAAAATAAATGACCCGGTATTGCAAACACGACCTTTCAGCGCCTCGAGGACGAAGATTTTAAGGTTGTGAGGCTCAAAAATCAAAACCTGACCAAAAGCGGTCATTCATGCGAAGTTAGCCTTCTGGCATCCCTTTAGGGAACATTCGGCTATTTTGGCAAAAATGGCATCGCCCGACTTTTATGACGAAAATCAAAATTTTTGACACATCCTTTTTTTTGTGGCTATTTTTGCAAAAAAAAGAAGTTGGACCCGATGAGGGTTGCCTACGTATCTCACATCCTGTGAGAATCAAACCGGCGTAGTTCGCCTAATAAAACTGAATTTGAAAACAAGACTCTTTTTTTTTCAAATAAATCAAATTTAAAAAAGACATTCCCTTTTTTATTTTCCCAAAATTTCGGCAGAGTTTCGACACTACTTAAGCATTGGTTTTTTTCTAAAAAAATAAGTAGTTATCTCTCTACACTGCAATTTTCTCTTTTTCCCTTTTTTTCACCATTTTCCAATATTCCCGATTTTCATAAGCCGGTCAGCATGAAAGTCTGAAGCAAATAAATACATAAAACAAACAGGATGCAGCAGGATGGTCTTTTTCATTTCAGGTTACCTGTCATAGATAGACCCAACCCCTGTGTTGAGTCCCCTAAGTCAAATACAACATGATACAAATAAGCGTTCCTACTAGGGATCCGACATGAAGTCAAGTTATTCTAGGTTAAAAACCTGGGTATGTGTTCTAGACAGTGTACCCGAGCGGACAACTCAAGTCGGGGAAGGGGCTACGTACTGGGGACCCGCGAGATCGTCCGGCTTTGTAACTTGTCCGAGCCCTTTTCTTATTTCACGGTATGACACTAACAGAATGGAGAGTCTCAACCACTGAGCACATCCCCGGAGGTAAGAAGAGAAGGGTTTGGCACAGTTTATATGTATAGTCAAATAATATCAAAGCGGTAATAAACATCATTTTGCAATTAAGCACATATCATATGAAAATATCAGATAATAAAGCCAAAATACAACAATTTATCACAAGATCGAATTTCTAACCCTGAACCAATGGTTCTGGGTCGTCCCCATCAGAGTCGCCAGAGCTGTCACACCTTATTTTTACCGCTACACCCCTAAGGGCGTAAATGAGTTTTTCCAATTAAAGGACAATCGGAACGGGATTTAGTTATTAATTATTCAGAGTCGCCACTTGGGAGATTTATGGTGTCCTCAAGTCATCGGTTTGAATCCTGAACTGAGGAAAGATATGACTCTGTTAACAATCCGCGAACCAGAAATCCGAGTAAAGAATTCTGTTAACCCGGGAGAAGGTGTTAGACATTCCCGGATTCTGTGGTTCTAGCACAGTCGCTCAACTGTTGTATTTGATTTTATCTGATTTTAAAATATGTTCTAGCTTATGTTCCATTTATTAGTAAACCTCTTTTATTTTATTTTTAATAAGAACTGCAACGTCGTGAAAACGCGTCTCGAATCATGTCGCACCAGTGCACCCGTAGTTTTTGATACATTTTGACTTCGTTGAGATTTAGATTTGGGTCACATAAATGTGCACCCATATTTAGGAAGGTAATATTATTAAAATACACGCCTAAAGCAACTACATGTTTATTATCTTTGGGGAAGACCGTGAAATTCGCTAAACGGTCCTCCCGAATTTTAAGTATTTTTATATAGCATTTATTGAGGGCCCCGTAATTTTATTTTGTTTAGTGAGGCACGTCTCGTTTTATTATTAAAAGGGCAAATCTAAAGCAATCTATAATTTCCAATTTTAATTTGTCCCTAATAAAATAATCCTAATGAATTTGTTATTGTATGAAAGCAAACCATAAGAACAATTGCATTTAGGCCTACATCAAAGAATGGTCAATTACAGGCCTTGGCCCAGGCCCAAATGTGCACAAGATACACGAACAGAATCTTGAGTCGCTCATTAAGGCATTGAAGCCTACACTTTTGACAATGGGCTGTTTAACCCAAATCCTTAAAACAGACCAAGCTTCAGTTCAATTTAAACAAGTAGCCACTGAAACTGCTTCAATTTATTCTACTCACATCCAGATGATACTGACCCTTTAAATTTCAATTCATGCTCATATTAATCTACTCCCCTATCTGTTGGTGAATTCCTAAATATTACTAACGTTGAAGATTAAAACAGAGGCGTCAATTTGGCAACAGTACTACTAATGCAAAACTAACTATCTTTTAACTAAGTCAAACTAACATGATTAGATAAGCTGGACTATTAGAATTAACTATTGAAATAGGAAATTGTATTCTTCACTACTCACATAGATTTGAAACAATTCACGAGTCATTTCACGAAATCATTCTATGAAATAAATTAGCTAATATTCATAGTACTCATATGGATCTAAAATATAGTACTCTACACAGTTCTAGTCTAATTATACAATGCTAATTACAATGACTAAATTAATTTCTAGAACAAGAGGGAGAACAATCCAATTATACAGCTCCTCAAAAACCTAAGTCATCAAATGTCAAATGCTAATACCATAAATAAACTGATGTGCACGTAAACATCAACATGAGCAAATATCATGTGAAGAATATATGAATCAATGATTAAAACTCTAAACAATTCAGCTTTCTATTCCAACAATGCTTCAGTTACAAATTTCCTAAGTTTTAGCCATTGGAGATTGAACATGTACCTACAATTGAAGGAAACAGATAAACAATGAAAGATCAGCGGTTGGTATTTCAACAGAGATTGACAGCAGCAATAGAACAGTAGTGATGAACCACAGAATCAATTTCAACTCCAATGGAACAGTAAATTCCCAGCCCCAAAATCAGAGTAATACAATTCAACCAGCTAACACCAACTTCAAACAACTTAAAACTCAATGAAACAGTAAAATTGGTATTCTTTTTCAGTATTTTGAATGTATTACTCTATTTCTCTCTGTGTATCCTTGTGTATTTTCGGTGTGTTTTCAAGTTAAAAATTTCTTAAACTCAATGTCTAGTTTTCAGAATATCTTTATGTAATTTTTTTTTTCAGAATATCAAAAGCTCTCTTTTTATCCCTCTCTATTTCAGACTCACTCTGTATTTCTATATTTCTGTCTGTGTTGACTCTAAGCTCTTCCCAACTCCAAAAAAATCTCCTCCCTTTTGTGTTCTGCCATTTTGGTTTTATAGGCCTATCAGAAAGAGAAGCCTTTGTGTCCAGAGACAGGCTGCCCTGGCTTAAAAAATAAGTCCTAATGGCTGTCATTTCCACTCAGGATTGTCTAGGCATGGAGTTTTCTATTTTTAAACTTCTGAAGTTAAAAAATGTAGTGCATATCCTACTGTACAGCAGGTTCCACTACCCATTCCTATGTGCATTTACAACCTTTACCATTAACCCCATCATGCCTCTGATTTCCAACATTGAGAGTGCACAAACAGGGTGTCAAAACCACTAGTAATCCTTTTCAAATCTCAATTGAACCCTTTCTACTGACTTCACTCTCTTTAATTATATGTACTGCCCATTCCCATTCCTAAAAGCCCCTCCACTTCAATTGTTTAAACTTAACTTCCAGATTACCCTTACCCCCCTGTTATTAAATTATCCCTTAATCACCTGTTATCAACAAACCCTTTCTAATCAACTCTACATATTATCATAATCAATTCTAACTAGAAACCATCCAAAATCAAACATATGACTGATTGTCATTAACAGTGAGTTAATTGATGAATCGAACATCAGAGAAACAAATCACATTCTTAATAAAAAAAAAACAAAAGTTTAAATAAAATCCAAACACAAACTAAAATTAGAATCAGCAAGGTTTTACACCCTTAGTTAAAATATGCACATTCATTTTGAGTAGAATCCAATTTATAACTGATTAATTAGCATATGAATAATTCTCAATCAATAACCATATATGATAAAACAAGAAATGACCTGACTATACAAAGCTGAATTGGCAACCCTATGAAGTAATAAAAGAAAATCGAAGAAAGGGGTAGAGGAAGAACAAAACGAAGTAAAACAACTAAAAACAAACAAGAAATGCAAACAGAAGTACCTGACATCGATTCAAGAGAAAGCACGGCTCAAATTTTCCGAATTCCTCCAATTTTGGTCCACTTGGACATTATTCGTGTATTTTCTAGCAAAAATACACGAATAAGATCCAAATAGACCCAATATGTTGACAATATTTCCGGTCGCCCATTTTTGGGATTTTAGGGTTCGTCTTAGATTTGAAATTTGAGGATCTAGGCCAACATTTGAGGGAAACTAGGTGTGTATTTGGAAGGAGGGTGGTCTAGTGGTCAAAGGGTATGAGTGAGGGGTGGTTTGGGGGTGGCGCCGCCACCGGGGATCTTGTGGCGGCGGCTAGGGTTCTTAACTAAAATTGAGATTCGAGGCCACGGGTTAGATTCGAAGGAAGGATTGGAGTGGGGAGGTTGAGGGGAAGCTATGGTGTGAAGATGAGGCTGTTTGGAGGTTGCTCGCCACCATGGGCGATTTCCGGTGGGCGGCGGGCGGTGATATTACAGAGGGGCGTCTCTAAGGTTATGGGGGGGTTTGGTTTGAGAAGGGTTAATGGTTAGATTTTAGGTATATCAAAATTAAGGAATTAATTAGAGCCGTTGGATGATGGAAATTCAACTGCTGTGATTAATTACTTAATAAAATGGGGTCGTTTGATTTCGGGGTGGGGATGGACTAGTTTGGGTCTTGGGTCGGTAACGGGTCAGGGTGAACAATCTGGACCGTTGATCGATTTAAATCAACGGTTCAAATTTCGCGTGCCCAAACGACGTCGTTTGGACGTGCGCCTGGGACATACCGGACTGGGGTGAGTCTTGGGCTGGTTTTGTTTGGGCTGCTGAAATCAAAACTAGCCCAATTTTTTTAATTTCTCATTTTTGTTCTCTTTTCTTTTATTTACTAATTAATAAAATTAAAATTCTAAAAATCTTGAATTAAATCATGGAACTAAATTAACTTGCCAAAATACTAATTAACATCCACTAACAATTATCACATAAAATTAGACACCAATTAGACATAAAATCACACAATTTTGACATTAAATGCTAAAAGATGCGAAGTACATATTTTTTGTAATTTTTTCATTTTTGTAAAACAAACTTAATTACTCTTAATTATAAAATTAAATACTAAATGCAAATGCGACATATTTTTTTGTATTTTTTCTATTAATTTAGCAAATAGACATGCATACGCAAACACAAACAATAAGAGAAAAATAAAACAAAATCCACAATAATTGCAAACGACACAAAAATTATTTTATTTTGAATTTTCTGGGAGTAGTTCTCGTAGGGCAAAAATCACGTGCTCAAAAGGTTTGACTCTATTTAACAGTCCGCGAACCAGAAATCCGGATAAGGAATTATTTTAACCCGGGAGAAGGTGTTAGGCATTCCCGAGTTCCGTGGTTCTAGCACGGTCGCTCAACTGTTATATTTGGCTTATTTATCTGATTTATAACATGCTTTAACTTATGTGCAAATTTTAACCTTTGGCTGCTTTTAATTGTTTTTAAGGAGTTGAACGTCGTTTAAAATATATTTTTGGATCACGTCACATGAAATGCACCCGGATCCTCGACACAAATTTATTCAACGTTTTGGGATTTGGATTTGGGTTGCATGAAATGCACACCCGAATTTAGGAAGGTAAAATTATTAAAGACGCGCCTAAAGAGATTAACGCCTTATTATTTTGGGGAAGGCCGTGAAATTCCCTAAACAGCCCGTCCCGAAAGCTAAGTATTTTAATATACATTTATGAGGGCCCCGCAATCTGTGCGTTTTATTTGGTGAGGCTCGTCTCGTTTATTTTAAAAGGATCACCCTAAAGTGACTATATTTTTCTATTTTTTCGTCCGTCTTTAAAAATGAAAGAAGAAAAAGATCCTAATTAAACTAAATGCTTAAGAATTGTTATAGTCGGGTTCCGAACACAGCGTTAAAAAAGAATATAAACGTGCACATGGGCAGTCCGTTCGCAAATCAAGGGCCCAGGTCCAACGCATGCAGTATTAAACGAG
>MU689657.1:7964-35752 GCA_026770625.1 Nicotiana glauca
ATATTTGTGCTATTCTGGTAGAGGCTCTAGACTCGTGACCCCCAGTCTTTGGGAGGATGTCCAGTATTATTGATTTTCGGATTATTTCTATCTATCAGTTATATTTTTGGTTTCAATGTTGTTAATGATTTTCAAACAAATGGTTTTGAGCTTTATGCTCGGGTTGAGAGTGAAATTGTTCGGGCTTGCCTAGCAGTTGTGTTGGGCGCCATCACGACCGTGTTTGGGGTCGTGACAAGAATCATCCATAAGCTAATATAAATAGGGGGTGTCTTGTTCATTTGTAATCAAGTCAAAATCAACAAAGTTTTCTTCAATAACAAAGTTCTCCTTTCAAAATTCTCTCTTCTCTTTTCAAGCTTCCTCTTATTTTAGTTGAATCCTCCAATCTTAGTTAACGATCTTGGGTTAGCAGAAGGTCTCTGAATAATACTCTTCTTCTGCTATTCTTTACATGGTATCAGAGCCATAAGTCGGCTTCTAGATTTCAAGGTCGGGTTACTGGTTGATTCAACTGGTTTTTCTAATTGGATTTGGGTGGTCGTGCTAATGGACTGGGGATTGAGTTATTGAACCAGTCAAATTACATGGTATGGAAGACTTGTATAGAGTCATACCTTGTTGGTGAGGATTTGTGGGAAGTTGTCAATGGGAGTAACACAAGTCCTTCTACTGACGCACCAAAAAATAGCAATGCGCGTAAGAAGTGGAAGCAGTTTAATGTAAGGCGGAGTTTATCCTAAAGAGGTCTATCTCTCCTAATTTATTTGATCATATTATAAGGTGTAAATCGGCTCATGAAATATGGAGTACCTTCGATCGACTGTTCAACAAGAAGGATGAAGCTCAGCTACAGATTTTGGAGAATGAGTTAGCTAACACCACTCAAGGTAATCTCTCTATCGCCGAGTATTTCTTGAAGGTTAAAAATATGTGTTCCAAAATTTCTCTATTGAATCCAGACAAGGCTATCTATGAAGCACGTATAAGAAGAATAATTATTCGTGGTTTACAGCTAAAATATATTCCATTTGTTACATCGATTCAAGGATGGGTTCAACAACCATCTTTGGAAGAATTTGAGAATTTGTTGTCGTCACAAGAGCTACTAGCCAAACAGATGGCTAGTGTATCTATCAAAGAAGGGGAAGGAAATGCTCTTGTCGCTGATAAGAGAAACTATAAGGGTAAATCAAGAGATCGCATGCACTCTCAATTCTCAAGTGGTTCAAGCTCGCCAGGAAAGAAGGGGGAGTCTTCCAGTAACGGTAAAAAGCTTTTAAAATATTACCATTGTGGCAAAGTCGGACACATAAAAAGATATTGTCGAGCCAAAGAGAGCAATATGACTCAAACCAAGAAAGTTACTGAAGAAGAAGAAGAAAAAGAAAAAGAAAAAGAAGAAGACTAGGGAAAGTGCTTCGCAGTGGAGACTCGAACAATAAATGCCATGGCTTCCATAAATTTTGAAAGAGACTGGATCGTGGATTCAGGATGCGGGCACCATCTCACTGGAGATCAATCCAAATTCTCTACCTTTCACGAATACAATGGACATGATGTCATTGTTACAGCAGATAATACAATCCATAATGTGGAGAATGAAGGCACTGTTGTGATTAACGAGAAGCAAAAAGACACTATCACCCTCAACAGTGTCTTTCATGTTCCAAGAATGAAGAAAAATCTATTTTCAGTTGCAAATGCTGAAGATGCTGGAAACTATTTGCTATTTGGCCCAAGTGATGTTAAGTTCCTCCGAAATATCAAGGTGCTCAAGGCAAATATCATTCACTCAGGTAAGAGAGTTAACGATCTATATGTATTATCTGCCTCTAATTCATATATTAAGAAGATGAGTAGCAATGATAATACACATCTTTGGCATGCTAGACTTGGACATCTAAGCATGGATAAATTAAAAGCCATGGTAAAGTTGAATCTAGTAAAAGGTTTGCCTAACTTAAGAAATTTTGGTGGAGGAGAGGTTTGTGAAGGATGTCAATATGGAAAGGCACATCGTCTTCCATTTGACAGATCCTTGTCAAGGTGTAATGCCCCACTAGAACTTATTCACAGTGACTTGATGGGGCCAACGAGAACTCCTTCATTCTCAGGCTATTCTTATATGTTAATTTTTATTGATGATTTTACTAGATTCACTTGGGTTTATTTTGTGAAGAACAAGTCAGAAGTTTTCAGTAAGTTTGTGGAGTTCAAAGAAATAGTTGAAGGTGAACTCAATTCCAGAATAAGGCGGTTGCAGACTGATAATGGCGGTGAGTTCACATTAGATGAGTTTCTTTCTTTTTGTCGTCAGCATGACATTAAAAGAGAACTGAGATACGCTGATACGCCACAATAAAATGGAGTGGCTGAAAGGAAGATCCGACACTTAATTGAGACATGTAAGAGCTGGCTTCATGACAAAAATTTACCTAGAGCCTTGTGGGCTGAAGGCATGAAATGTGCAGCGTACGTGATTAACAGGATGCCGCTTTCTCCAAACAATATGAAGTCTGCGTATGAATTAATGTTTGGAGAAAATCCTAGCGTGAAACACCTCAGGGCTTTTGGCTCTATTTGTTATGTTCACATTCCAGATTCTCAACGGATCAAGTTAGATGCCAAGGCAAGGAAATGCATCTTTGTCGGATATGATGAAAGGAAAAAGGGATGGAAGTGCATGGATCCTAAAACCCATCTCTTTGTTGTCTCAAGGGATGTCATATTCGATGAAGTGTCTTTATATTATGGAGATGCATTGGATGAAGCGAGTTCAAAAACCTTAAATAATGGAGATTCAAGCTTGCCTATCGCAGGTGCTTCTCTAGATAATACAGTTGTCGAGGAGTTAAGAGAAAGGGGGAGTCCTGGACCTCAACAACATGGAAATCAACAATAAGATGATTCAAGTGGTTCGGAAAGGCCAAAAAGAACTATTATCAATCCAGCTCGCTTCAGAGATAAAAATTTTGTCAGTACATATTCATGTTTCTTTGCAGGACCAATTGATGATGAAGAACCTTCCTCATTCGAAGAAGCTAAAGGAGTCAAAGAGTGGGAGCTTGCTATGGATGATGAAATGGAGGCTCTGATGAAAAATCAAACTTGGAGCCTTGTACCAAAGTCGAAGGATGTACAACCTATTTCTTGTAAATGGGTTTACAAAATCAAAAGACGAGCAGATGGCAGCATAGATAAATATAAAGCAAGGCTGGTTGCTTGGGGATTTTCTAAAAAGTACGGTGAAGATTATGAAGAAACCTTCAGTCCGGTGGCTAAGATGATCTCTGTCCGAGTTGTGCTAGCCTTGGCAGCCTCACACAATTGGAAGTTATGGCAACTTGACGTGAAGAATGCTTTCTTATATGGAGAGCTTGACAAAGATATTTATATGGAGCAACCACCCGGGTATGTCTCTAACTTACATCCTGATCATGTCTGCAAACTTAAGAAGGCCCTTTATGGCCTCAAGCAAGCTCCACGAGCATGGTATGGAAAAATTGCTCAGTATCTACATTTCTGTGGCTATGATGCATCACAATCAGATCCTAGCCTATTTGTTAAAAAACAAGGCGACTTGCATATGGTTGTTCTTTTGTACGTGGATGATATGATAATAACAGGAAACAATGAAGATGAAGTTGCTAGGCTTCAAGATGAGCTTTCCATAAGATTTGACATCAAGAAGTTGGGAGAGCTCCACCATTTTCTTGGCTTAGAGGTGACAAACATGAACAAAGGGATCTTTGTCACTCAAGAAGGATATGCCAAGAAACTTGTTGACAGGTTTGGATTGAAGCAAAGCAAAACATGTTCTACTCCTCTTGAGATAAGCATAAGGTTAAGGTGGGACGAAGGCTCACTTCTTGCAGATCCCAAGCCTTTTCGAGCTCTGGTTGGAAGTCTCCTGTATTTGACTATTACAAGGCCGGACATTGCATTCTCGGTGGGATATGTCAATAGATTTATGAAAAGGCCAAGAAAGCCTCACTTAGAAGCTGCAAAGAGGATTCTAAAGTATATCAACTCAACATCAGACATGGGCTTGTTCTTCCAGAGGAAGAATAATTTGGTGTTATCTGGTTATACAGATGCTATTTTGGTGGTAATTTGGATGACTGAAGATCAACATCGGGCTATATTTTCCTCTGTGGTGGAACAAGTGTTTCTTGGTGTAGCAAAAAGCAAGACTCAGTTTTCTTGTCAACCACGGAGGCAGAATATAAAGCAGCTGCTCTCATTGCTCAAGAATGTGTATGGTTACAAATACTTGCTGAAGACTTGCATCTACCTATATCAAAGCCAACTGTCATCTACGTAGATAATCAAAGTGCCATCAAGCTTGCAAACAATCCAGTATTCCATGCAAAAACTAAACACATTGAGGTGTAACATCACTTTATTCGGGAAAAAATTCTTGATGGAACTATCAATACTTTGGAAGTGAGAAGCCAGGAAAATATCACTGATATCTTCACCAAGTCACTTGCTAAAGCATCGTTCGAGTTCTTTCGTGACAAGCTTGGATTAGTTTCCAAAAAATCACTTTAAGAGGGAGTGTGAAAAAAATAAATTTGATTTTTTGGAATAATATAGAATTCTCTAGAATGTCCTAGTGTAGTATCCTTGATATTTATCTAGTAGACATATCTAGATGTTCTAGAATGTTGTGTGAAGATAAGACATATCTAGATATTCTAGAGTGTTGTTAGAAGATAAGGTTGCTAGAATCTTCTTTGTACATTATCTAGAATCACATCTAAAATCATCCATAAGCTAATATAAATAGGGGGTGTCTTGTTCATTTGTAATCAATCCAAAATCAATAAAGTTTTCTTCAATAACAAAGTTCTCCTTTCAAAATTCTCTCTTCTCTTTTCAAGCTTCCTCTTCTTTTAGTTGAATCCTCCAATCTTAGTTAACGATCTTGGGCTAGCAGAAGGTCTCTGAATAATACTCTTCTTTTGCTATTTTTTACAACCAGTGCAGTAGGTCTAGTACGTATCGCATTAAGTTGTGCTTGGTACGACTTTATTGTTCTTTCACAGTTTTGAATGTCTTCCCTCATGAATTCTTCAACTTGCTGTTGTAGATAGCTACAATGAGTACCAGAATTTTCTCCGCCTTCAGGAGCTGGCACTTCTCCGCCGTAAATCTCTTCATTGTCGCCTTCTGTATTAACACTTCCGTCAGCAACAATCTTCTTCTCTACCATTACTCAAATATCGATTTATAAAAGAATTATCTCATAGTGTTTCTTGATGAACGAATTGATGAATTCATAAACACTTTTGATTTCTAGATCAGTGAATCAGAAAGAAATACTATCAAATAGCATCTAAGACAAATAAATCCATAAGAAATGACTACCTCGATATAGCTGTGATTGTTGAACCATAGCCAGGCTCTGTTTCAACCTCTCCTTCGTACATTCTTCAATTGATCAGAGAGAGTATATTAGAGACATTAACCAGTGCAGTAGGTCTAGTGCGTATCGCATCAAGCTGTGCTTGATACGACTTGATTGTTCTTTCACAGTTTTGAATGTCTTCCCTCATGAATTCTTCAACTTGCTGCTGTAGATAGCTACAATGAGTACCAGAACTTTCTCCGACTTCAGGAGCCGAGACTTCTCTGCCGTAAATCTCTTCATTGTCGCCTTCTCTATTAACACTTCCGCCAGCAGCGATTTATTCCCTGCCATTACTCAAATCTTGAAGAAAAAACAGAAACAAAAAGAAATCGTAAAATTATAAAAGACTAATTGAAACTGAAATCATAAACAAACTGATATATTGGGTAAAAAAACCTCGATTTTCCTTTTCTGAGAGAGATTAGAGAGAGAACGTGCCCAAAAGGAATTATGTTTGAAAGACGATTTACAGCTGTAATTTTACAAAATAACTCTTGGGTTAGTTAACGAAAAGTCGTTTGATCTTGAGTCAGTTGTAACTGATCCCATGTATGAAAGCCTTTCAAAATGACAACTGTCAATTTCTTTAACAGCAAAATTTTTATATTTGAGAATGACCAATTTTATTACAAATTGGTCATTTTTTAAATAAAATTTATTTTCTCAGTCCATAATGTAAATTAAAAAGAGAAACAAATTTATAATACTACAAAAGTTTTAAAAAAAATGATAATATATAGGGCAAATTAAATATTTGACAATCAAAAGTTTAAGAAATCTAGTTTAGTAAACTTTTGAGTGCTATAAACATAGTTAAGTTGCTTTTCTGTTACAAACGAAAGAAAGATGACTTTACTAGATAATTTCGGATAGTTCAGCGATGACGAATGTCTAGCATGTAAATAATTCTCACCGTACTTTATCAAATAATAGCATAGAAAGATGTCGAACCCACAAAGATTGGTTAATCTATTCTACAAATATTTCTTTGTTTTAATTACTATTTAAGATAATCAGAAAGAGTTGAGTTGTGAGTTAACTAACTAAAAATGCATAAATAAAGCAATGGAGAAATATTTTTTTTGTTTTACAAATAAATAAAGATGTTGGAATCCTGACTTCTCTTAATATTTCCATTACATAGTAGAAATATTTATTCTTTAATTTCTATTTCTCACGAATGTATAAATATCTTTCATGATTACACTTATATATTATTATTACTTAAGTTGAATAATTAGTTTCACTCCTTTCGGTTATTCAAATTAATCATCAAAATAGTAATATCAAAGAACTAGAAATAAAGGCTTGAACTAAAAAATGCTCTTTTTAGTAAGTCTCTTTTGGTTACTCTACCTGTTATAATATATTGCTACAATATTTGCCTCTCTCGATTACAAGTAATGCATAATTTCTTATAACATAATATAGATATATATCACTACATAAATATGAACATCTATCAATAAAGCAGATAAATATAATATAGAAATTAGCTCAAGCATGTGAAATTATAAAACAATATCTATTATTATATAGAAATAGTAAGATTTGTCTTTCTCCCGACATAAGAAAAGTTACTCCATATTGGAGCTAATATCGACAATTGAAATATTCTTACCCATTAAATAAAAAAATAGAAAAAAATATTCAAGAAGAATATTTTCTCCAATTTAATTAAAAACAGTAACTAGAATAATTTCTGACACTAAAATTTATTCGGAATTAGAGACGAAGCCAATATAATAGCTAAAAGATGAAAAAGAAGAGAAACTAAAAAAGAGAGAGAAAGGAAACAACTTTCTGCTTAAAACTTGATTTTGATAGTACATGATGATAGGCTATAATTACGTATTTTAGTTGCTTATTACACTCAAATTTACTGCATTTTGATTGAGTTTGAGCTTTAATCGCTAATGTCTTGCACTAACTGTGTGTTTTATGCCTTGTATGAGTAATTTCGAGCTATATAGATGTTATGGAATGAATTCAAGTGATTTGGAGTTTTGAAATCTGAGTAAAAGCTCAAGAAATTAAGCCGAAATCGTATTTGGGGGTCAACGGATGATAGTTAGAGCGAACAAAGAATCGAGTAGGCATATTGCGCACTATCTAGTAAAATGGATATAACTTTTTTCTCAGAACTCCATTTGAGTTTCACAATATATGGTTGGAAATCTAACTCAAAGGGCTACAACTTTCATGGATTTTCTATTTTCCAAAGTCGAAGAGAAACAGGGTGCAAAATGTGCATCAATGGAGCGGTCGCGCTCAGGCCGCGCTCGTCAGGCAGAATATAACCTCACTAGCGCGGGCATTAGCGCGACCGCGCTAGTCAAACCCGGAAAAAGTGTCCTTTTTCACATTGGAGAAGATATAATTATTTGAGCCCAACCCTACTTGGTATATATATATGAAAAACGGTATTTTGAGGAGGTTGGACATATTTTTGACACGTATTCGACCTAAGGAGGCAGAGACACAATAGGAGCAAGGCGGGGAATTCTTTAACAAGTTTTTCTTTCCTCTTCCTATTTTTCATTGTTGGTTATGAATTTTAGTATTGTAGTTTTACATACTATTATGAATAGCTAATTTGTTATCTAAGGTTTTGGATGAAACCCGTTGAAGATGAATTGGTTGTTATATTAATATAGTTTTGAGTTGGTTGTTAATCTCTATTCGTTCAACTACGTATTGATTTTGGTTAATTGAAAGGATCTTCAATTAGCCATTCCTATTTATTATGCATCTGCTTGAGAAAGAGTGCATATTTAGATAGTTGTTTGAACAACATCACTCCCAGAGTATAGACGAGAGTCATAACCAAGGGTTTAGAGGTTGGATTAGAGATAACAATACCTCGGGTGCAATCTAAGTGAACTGTAATGTGAATCTAGCTAGCATAGCTTGAGAGAGTGCGTCTAGTAAATTATCATAATTGCTTGAGAGAGATTTATGATAGCTGGAGAGTTCATGATTAATAGAGGCAACTAAGTCAAAGCTATAAGAAACATACAACTAAGGAAATCAACAATGGGGGAAACCATTACCTTAGACCTTTATTCCAATTGTTTACAATTCAAACATAGTTAGTTTTCAGCTGTTTATTTATTTTCAATCTTGTCTTCTTGGTGATATTAAACAAATACAGCTAAGCCTTAGTTCTCTGTGGGATTCGACTCCAGACTTTTAGACCGGATTATATTTGCAGCGACCGCTTATCCTTTTTAGGACTAGAGTTGGATGTGATCAAATTTTGGCGTCATTGCCGGGGTACTAACGGTGTAGTTGTAGCTGTATATATTGTTAGGATTTAAGTTTGAACTTTTATTTTGTTTTATTTTTTTATAATAGTTGATTTGAGAAACATGATATCTTGAAATTATGAGAATTTAGGTGTAGATAATTCTACTATTGATCCTCATAAATTTTGTAAAGGAAATCACCCGTATCAAAATTATCAAAATATTTCCGAGAGCGAGTTATGTGCACCAACTCAATCTTATTTGTGGAATGTGTGTCATGTGTGTGGTGGTAAAAAATGGTCACCTTCATGGTTGTGCTTATATTTCTTATTTTCCCCCGACCCCTTTCTATGATGGTTATACCTTTTCTTGTGAAGTTAATAGGAACAAAGATCCTAGGAATGCGGACCTGGAGGAGATCAAAGATATGCTAAAGTGCCTTCTGGAACAAAACAATGATAAACAATTGCACATAGAAAGGCAAGAGGCAACTATTCGCAAGTTGGAGGCTCAATTGAGTCAAGTGGTTGGAGCTTTTAATGTTCAACAAGCTAATATTGATGATAGTAGCCAAGAAAAGCATGAATTTGAGGTATTAATTGGGGAGGTCAAAGTAGAACATCAACAACCTAGCAGACTAGAATTTGAAGATGTCAATATTGAAGAAGTGAGACTAGAGTCAGCCAAGGACATTGAGGATACAAATTTTGTTGACTCTAGTATCATTGATGTTGAGGATGGTGAAAGTCCTGAAGTTCATGTGTGTGAGCGCATTGGTCCTCACTCCAAACATTTTTCTACATTGTGCTTGGATGATGATATGAAAATAGAGTCATCCAAGCCGATTGAGAAGTCAAGGAATGAGGAACAAGGTGCCTATATTTTGGAGTTTTTCTTGCAAGAAAGACAGGACTACATACCTCATCTAAAAGCCAAGAAGAGTAGAATAGTACAATGGTTGCTTGGGCCAATTAGATTTATTCCACCACCCCTGGAGCATAGCCGAAAACTTGATGCCAAATTGGGGGTTCAATTCATAAGCTCGAGGTGGAGGCAAAAAGTGATTCGCGTCGTGCCACGATGTTAAATCAAGCGCTTGTTGGGAGGCAACCCAGCTTTATTGCTTTATTTTATCTTATTTTATTTTATTTTTGTTTTTTTTCTAATCGTATTATTTTTGTAGTGTCGATTTTTAATTTTTTAGGAGCATGGAATGCAAAGCCATTGGAAGGATCAAGCTTGGGAGAAGTCTGAGTACCCCATGAACTGTTAGTGCTTCGGCCTACCAGGGAGTCTCTTTTCCCCTTTTATTAGTTATGGTGTGCATTGCGGACAATGCATAATTTTAAGTGTGGGGTGAGGAGATTGTCTGGGTGATTTTCTATGCTATTTTAGTTGTGTTAGTTTAATTGAATTATTTTTTTAATAGCAAAGATTGGACTTTTCCCGACGATGGATCTTCTAGACAGTTTTCTTGAGGGAAGTAAGTCTAAAAAAATACCAAAAAGATTTTTTGTTTTGTTTTAGGTAGAGTAGTAACTCCCCCTTGGTTTTTCTTTGGGCGACAATTCTTTTCCAAGGGTTTTATTTGAACTGGGTGTAGTTAGTTTTTTTTAGGAATAGGAGCCATTGTGTTTTGAATTGAATCAATATCTCTTAACTTTGTTATGACTTGAGAATAGTTAGTACTTGGTTGTGACGCTTAGGCTCAGTTTTTTGACTCTTGTATAAGTACCTTAAATTGTATGTTCTTAACTTTGCTTAACTGCTTTGACTAGAGTGTCATGATGAATCCAATCCTGAGTGAGTTAAGTGCCATGCGCGTGTGAGGTTTGTGTGTTATTATATGCATTGCATTTGATGCCTAGAACTTGCCCCGTGTATTTGCATAGCGAAATAGTAGTTTTGTTCGGTCTTGAAAGTGATATAGGTATTCTTTGTTGAGCCAGATAAGTATATGTTACCCGCCTAATTCTTATGTATCGTAGTTAACCCCTTTGAGCATGTAATCATGTTTCTTTGGCAACCACATTACAAGCCTTACCCATTTGTTAGAATTAACCCATGTATTGAACCTTCTAACATCTCATGAGCACTTGAATTGTTATAAGCTGTGTAAAAGTTAAAGTGTGGGGTGGTTGTTGTGAGCTCTAGACTAGAGTCGTGTAATTGTTCTAAATGTCACTTCTAACATTTTTGGGTTTTTCAATTATAAACTACTATTATCAAACTACTAATCGAAAATAGATTATGCTACGAGATAATTGCTAAGGTTGTATCTAATGGAGAGAAAGGCACTAGAGTCGTGACATCACCTAGGTGGTTAATCGATGGGTAGATGTTACTAAGGTTCGATTGATATAATTGGGGCTTATGTTATAACCATTGCACAATTTTAGCCACTCTCACACCTCTCGGCAAAGAGAGTGATTTTTCCCAATTGACTCTCTCGAGACCAAATGGGTAGGCAAATCAGATCAAGAAATTAGGGTTCAAGTAAGGTGATTACTCTCTCGAGGTTTAACCCGTTAATTGGGACTATCATTTCTCATGAGTCCATCCCAATTCCTTGTTGGGTCAATTTTGGAGATTTAGACTCTCTTTCTCAAGAAGAGTCAAACCCACAAAGCACAAATCAGTGTTTGCAATCACCAATTAATAGATTAAAGCATAAAATTAACCCAAATAGCAAACACCCATAGTCAATCTAACCCTAGATGGCAACACCCATCAATTACCTACACTAGGGTTGAGTCACAATCCTAGCTAATGGGTTTAGCTCCTCATGCTTGAAGAAGAAAATGAATAAATAGATGAAGAACAAGACATAATAACTAAATACCAAATTAAATTACAAGAATCTATCGTTAATTTGAAGCTAAGATGCCAAAAATGGCTACAAAAGGTGTTTGCACGAGCGCATCTCGGTTCTAAAGATAACAGATGATCTAAAAATGGTAAAATGATCTATTTATAATAAGCTGGAAAAACTGAACAACAATACCCCTGCGGGGTCAGTGCGGGCCGCACAAAATGGACCGTGGCCGCAAAAGGCTCTTGAAATTCAAAATTTAACTCTCTGGAGTTGGGCTCCGCGGACCGTGCAGAACGGACCACGGCCGCAGAGGTAGCTAGCGCGGTCCGCATAATAACGACCGCGGACCGCATGGCTTGGGCTTGGCATAATTCCAACTCTCTAAATCTATTATCCGCGGACCGTACAGAAAGGTAGTGCGGCCGCGGATCCTTTATCGCAAGACGCTAAAGATATACAATCCCTCAAAAGGAGAAGACACTATTTGAGATTACAGGAGATGGAGTCCTCAGATATCAAGGTCGAATATATGTTCCTAATGTGGCAGGCTGAGATGGAGTACTCAGATATCGAGGTCGATTATATGTTCCTAATATGGCAGGGTTGCGCCGACAGGTTATGGGATAAGCAATGAAAAAGTAACCTAGAGTTATATAGAACACCTCGGTAATAATACCAAGGCTATAAAATGAAATATAGAAATAGTCGTACATTCAGCAAAGTACCAAGCGAAGAGCTTAAGTATACCTATATATGCCCAGAGGGACATCATGTCATAGTTCTATATATATATTCACAAAGTGAAGCCAAGAGATTGGCAAAAGACTGGAGGAAAAAAAGGAGAGAAGAGTCGTGCATAAAAGGACATAGTCATTTAGGATACATCATAGAAGGTAGTTGAAGTTATGAGATTGGACGAACTCCGGCCATAATTCGCGAGGTGAGAATAGGCCAAAAGGGGGGAATGCCCTGGGTTTTAAATTTATTCACAGAACAATTACCTAGATGACAAAGGACAATATTAAAGTATTCATAAGAACCATATGGTATGAGAATGAGAAGCACATCAGTCAACATTCGAGGATGAATGTTCCAAAGGGGGGAATAATGTTACAACCCATGTTTTTGCACATGAAAGTACGTCGTGAGTCAATTGATGCAAGCTCAAAAAGGATGAAATCCTTCTACAAGGACAAGAAAGGTTTGACGAAGTATTGAGCAAGTTAAGATGAATATGAGACTTTTTAATCATGATTTAAATGAGTTTAAAGCCATGATATTACTATATATGATGTTTGTAAATGAAGTATAAAGTTTGAGAAAAATCAGATTTAAGTTGCGGAAAAACCGACTAAGGATTTGCCTTGTAATGAAGCTTTTTGAGTAATAAATTTTGTGTGTTATATGAGGTCTTTTTGGGACATATTATGTATCAAATTAAATGTCTTCGAATTTAGTTTCCAACGCTCTTAATCGTTCGTTCATACGATATCCGGATAAAAAGATATAAGTGTTTGAAAAGGGGCTAATGAGATTGTGCCAAGTAGCACCTTTTGACTTTTCAACCAAAATGGATATATATCTTCCTATGTCGTCTCTTTCTTCATAATTCCAGAGATCTCGACCAAATAAGACCCTAACCTTCCCCTCAAGCCTTCCCACAAGGTTTTCCAACAAGATTATCATCCGGGGCATGAAATAAAGTAGCGATAACATCAAAACGATCCCTATGACGTAAGTATCACTATATTGCCTCTCTTTTTCTTTGTAGTTGAGTTTTGGAAGATATTTAATAGGTTAAGAAAATGACTTAGTTCTGTATTTAAGCTCTTAAATATCAAGGAAGGTTGATTAATTGATTTCATATAGTTGGAACTCACAGGACGGTGATCGGAAGCCGTGAGTTCGAGTTATTTGATTATTAATGGACTGTTTTGTGGGCTGCTTCGTGTAGCTTTTGGGTTGTATATTTTGCTGCTATTTAATGGAGTTTTTGGAGGATAAATGGTTTGGATAAACACGACATAACGGTGAAATAATGAATTAGTCATTCTTTATAATATTTTCGGGGTGTTGGATACTGTTATAGTCGTTATTTTTGGTATGAATTGATTGGGGTGTATTGGGCTGTTGTAAGCTAAATATAATATGGGTTTAGACTTGCATATACTTTATGAGGTAAATATATTGTATTCCTACAGGTTCTTAAGGTTATCTTGGTATTGATTAAGTTAAATGGATGAACTAGACATGAACTACTGAATAAAGTTGCTAATTAAGAATAATTGGAGTTGTGCATCATTTTCTTTGTTATGGATATATGGTATAAGGATGGAATTATTGATGAATGACTTCATTATCATATTAATAATACTATTAAGTTAAAGTAAAAAGTCTATAAGGGATGATATGGGGTATACGAATTCCAATTGGAGCTTGTCGCTCGTCGTAAAATAGTTATGAATTGTTGTTATTTTATGGTGTTTTGTTATTGATAATTATGTATTGCTGGATTTCTATGGTAATTATTGTTTGTATATGATATTGGAAGAGGCTCTTGTTACAGGGGAGATGCTGCCCGAATTTATATAAACGAGCTACAAGTTTATGTTGCATACTTAACCTTTATTCAACACTGATTTTGAATCTCCTTATGCAATGGTAGATTGAGTTGAGTTGTTTTAAGAGTAGTTTGGGAGTTGGGAGATATTAAGGACTCACCATGGTTAAGGTATGTTAAGGCATTTCTTTCTTTCCTTTGGCATGATCTAAAATGAAACGAACATAAAAGATATGCAATTTCATAGCAGATCTACTCCTAGAAACTAAGGTTTCCCATGTTGTTCTTTCCTTATAAAGTTATTTTTAGCAAGTATGTATGATCATTGAATCCTATACAAGCTCATATTCATGGTATGATATCCATAATATGAATCGAAGGTGCAACGACCTTAAGTCACTCCGAAAGGTTTAGAATGTGATTCCATATGTCTAGCATGTATTATATATAGTATCTATTTTACTCTACTGAGCCGTGCTATAGTTGGACGGGTACGACATCTATTGTGAAACCACTGATCAGTTGGATTTACCGAGCTTCACGTGGCTGGGTACGATATGATGTTGATGATGATGATGCCCACAAAGGCGTATATTTTTAAAAGTTTATGTATATATATATATGTATTATGCATTTCATGTCAGTAGCCCCCAGAGGCACGCAGATGTTACAGGTTGTATCTCCTCTATCTCTCTTTACATTACAGTTCTTGCTTATTCTTTCCTTCCTTACATACTCGGTACATTATTTGTACTGACGTCCCTTTTGCCTAGGGACGCTGCGTTTCATTCTCGTAGGTCCCGATTGATATTTTGACAGTCTTCCTAGTAGGCTATCAGCTCAGCGGAGGAGTTGGTGCACTCCACTTGCTCCGGAGTTGCCTATTTGGTCAGTATGCTTTGGATATGTATTGATTGGTATGGCGGGCCCTATACCGACCTTTATGATTTTATGTATTCGTAGAGGCTTGTAGACAGATGTCATGTATATGAAAATTGTATGGCCTTATCGGCATATGTTCAGTGTATGAGTGATCACTTTGATTTTATAGGCACATATGTCACATATAAGTTTTCATCATGTCAGGTCGTCCAATATTTAGTATTCCCTTATATTTTATTTTTGTTATCTCATGACGACCTTTCTAGGCCATTTACCCATAATATTATGATATGACAGATACGTTATGTTGGTACTCGATTGAGTAAGGTAACGGGTGCCCGTCGCGGCCCATCGGTTTGGGTCGTGACAGAAGTGGTGTCAGAGCAGTTTTGTCCTAGGGAGTCTACAAGTCGTGTCTAGTAGAGTCTTGTTTATGGGTATGTTATGCACCACACTTATAAGCAGTAGGCTGCAGGGCATTTAGGACTGTCACTCTTTCTTCTTTTTCTAGATCGTGTGTTAGAGCTCAGTTGTAAGAATTCAAACTCCTAAATTTTGTTTTATTCATAATACAATGATACCTACATCCAGAAAGACAGTTGGTAAGAGATTGAATTTTGATGCGAAAGAGTTGAGTCAGAGGAACTCGATTTTGCATCATGCTTATGATGACTAACTATGAGGTCTTCAGCAGATCATATGTGTACTAAGATGTGTAAGTTTCTTGATAAGGAGCCCTAAGTCAAGAATATCTATCTACTCGTATGGTAAAAAGGAATAAGTGAATCGGAAAGTATACACAAGTTTCAGCATGTAAAACAAGAAGGATGGCGAAGGATACGGGGTACCTAGTTAATGAAGATTATCAGTATTTACAATACAAGTAGAGCAATATAAGTATTAGTGTTACCTTCAATATTAACGGTGATATATACAACTGACCACACCCATCTCAGTTGTGCCCAATGGGAGCTAACAAATATATTTGTAAGAGAAGAATGTGATATCAAGAGTCAGTTCGGGCTAGAGTAACCCAAAATTATGGATGGATTGTTATCATTAACTAATGTTTCCGAACGATAGTGCAAATGTGGTAATATAGCTTCTTGTGAGATACCCATATGGTGAACTCTAGAATTGTACAGTCAGATATGAGTACTAGAACATTCAAAAATTTCAGAAGATAAGCAGTGGGATCCTAGAAGGGAAAAATATTTCCATTAGTATGGCTCTAGCCCCGAGTAAAAAAAAAGGAGAATGTTAAGCATTTTGAAGAGCTAGTGAGATGAAGCAAGGGGAGCTAAAAGGGAAAGAACATTTTGTTAGAGTTTTCATAATAAAGTGATAGATAAAGATATCATCCGGAGAATAAGAAGAGAGTAAATGAAGCATCATGAGTAAGATGTGATATATATGTGATAATAATAAATCAAAATATGACACGATGACAGAGTCCATAGTCAAGTGAAGGAAAATACAAGAGGTGACATGCCTTGAGGCAATAAAAGAGTATAAGCTATAAAGTCAAATCCTTATTTTGAGAAATGAGTTGGTGACTTCAAAGTAATTATCAAGAGGAAAGGTTAGACCCCAGAGTAGTAGAAATCAGTATGGGCTGGTGAACAAGATAAACTGAACATGAATTAGGGGTTGAATGATTTTATAATAGTTAGGTATCATGGGAATTTCAGAGATAACATTCCGGCAATAATAGAATGGACAACAAAAGAATCACCTTTAAGGTTAATTTAGAAAGTGTGACGACCCGACCCGTCGTCTCATGAGTTACTACCCCGTTCTTCTCATTTTCTGCTTTCTATATTTCAATATCGGTATTGAGTGCGTTAGAATTTATTTGGAGTAATTTTTGATAAGAAATGAGACAATTAGTCCCTTTAAGGAAGAGTTAGTTTGAAAAAGTCAACCGGATATAGACTTGTGAGTTAGAGGGCTCGGAATTGATTTTCGATGATTCGGTTAGTTTCGGTGGATGATTTAAGGCTTAGGAGCGCAATCGGAAGTAATTTTGGGGGTTCGGTGAAGAAGTTAACATATTTTGGCGAAGTTAGAATTTTGGCGAAATCCGGTTGGTATGTGAGATTTTGATCCGAGGGTCGGAATGGAATTCCGAGAGTTTCAGTAGCTTCGTTAGGTGATTTTGGACTTGTGTGCAAAATTTCAGCGGATTTGGAGAGGTTTAGGTCGGGTTTATGATCGGATGCGAGTTTTGGAAGTTCAGATGAAATTTGATGATTTTGATGTTAATGGTAGTGTTTTGATTGTTCGAGCAAGTTTGAATAAGGTAATAGAACTTATCTGTGCTTTTGGTTGAGGTCCCGGGGGCCTCGGGTGAGTTTCGGGAGTGGTTTCGGACCATTTCTAGGCCATTTTTAATTGCTGATTTTTGTCTGCAGCAGTGTTCTATGCGATCGCAGACAATGGGTTGCGATCGCGGTGAGTAAAATGTGAGAAACCTGCCAGTGAATCGCGATCGCGTAAGGCCTTTCGCGATCACGGAGAAGAAATTTTCTGTTGCGTTGATCCCACTTCGGAAGCTTATATCTCACAATATATAAGGAATTTTGAGATGATATAAAAATGAAAGTTGTAGCCCTTTATGATTAGTTTCTAGAAATGTAAACCATTTATGATTTGGACTTGTGTAAAAAGAGATATTTCTGTTATACTATAGAGTGTCCGGGAAGATGAAGAAGAAAGTTGTGTAGCGCATGGGCTGAATTTGACAGATTATATCTAGAAATATATAAGGAATTTGGAAATAACCAACACATGAAAATTGTAAATCTTTGAGTCTAGTTTTCAGAACATTAAATCATTTGCCATTTAGAGTTGTGTGCAAAAAGGTATGGCCATTATAATAGAGACTGTCCGAAAGAGCTAGACATTTGTTCTCCGCGATTGCGAAGCCTTTTCTGCGATCGCGAAGAGTAAAATTTTGGACTGGAAAATTGTTTTCCGCTATCGTGAAGTATTTGCCGCAATCGCGAAGAGTAAAATACCTGGACAGAATATTTTAAAACACATCAGTCGCGATTTTGGGGTCATTTTCACCCATGGCTGCCCGTTTTTGGAGATTTTTGGAGGAAAAGAAGGAGCGATTCAAAGGGAAACGACTTGAGGTAAGAATATTGGCCTCAATACTCGTTTTTATTGTGAAATCCATCTAGGAAATTATTGAATTTTTGCTAAAATGGAGGAATAGGGCTTGAAATTTTGAGATTTTAAATTGAGGATTTAAAAGGGCATTTGAACTCTGATTTTGGTAAATTTAATATGTATGGACTCGCGGAGAGACGAGGAATCCGTTGATGTAAATTTCATAATTTTTTGGGAATTGGACCCGGGGCTCGGGTTTTGCTAGTTTCGAGATTGTTGCTATTTTTCGACTATTTTTGATTGGGTATTTTTCCATTAGCATATTGTGATGTATTCGCTCTGTTTTTGGTTAGATACGACGCGCGTGGAGGCCGGTTTGAGGGGCAAAGGCATCGCGGGCTAGATATTTCACCGGTTCGAGGTGAGTAATACTTGTAAATGATATCCTGAGTGTTTGAAACCCCGGATTTGCACATCATAGTGTTGTATTGAGGTGACTTGCACGCCGGATAACGGGCGTGGGGTAAAGCACCATTGGGGATTGTGACTTGGTCCGTCCCGAGAGATGTTTTCACCGTGTTTTCTACTTGTATTAAATGGAGAATTTATCCTTACTTGGATTTAATTGTTACATTTGGATTTCTTGCCAATTATTTGAATCCTTCAGGGATTGATATAATTGTTTGTGCATATATGTGCATATCATTTTACCTCAGTCCACGGTTTTGAAAACTGTTTTGCAAACTCAGGCATCTTTCTAAGATTTGAAACTCAAATGATATTCTAAATGATATTTTGGGCTGAGAACTACTGTTTTACAAATGCCCGAGGGGCTTATGATGATTTCTGTACCAAGCATGGATCGGGCTGCGCGCCGCAGCAGTATTATATGTGCATTTCTGGACTGAGCATGGATCGGGCTGCATGCCGCAGCAGTGTTACATTGATATTGAGGCCGAGAGCCTGGTTGATCACATTGATATTGAGGCTGAGAGCCTGGTTGATTATACTGATATTGATATGAGGCCGAGAGCCTAGATTTGATGCCACGAGATGACTTGATATTGCGCTTGGGCTGTAGGAGACCCTCCGGAGTCTGTACACACCCCCAATAAGCACCGTCGATGATAAATAAATGGAGTGGGCTGCATGCCGCAGCGGGTACCAGAGTGTACCGTCATATGCATTGCATTGCACTCATGCATTTGTTCCTATTTGTACTAGTTGTCATGACATACAACACTCTCATTTCATTGGCATCCATGCTACTTCTTGCACTGTTTACTGGGTACCCCGGTGTTATTTGTTGATGGAGTGCTGAGCCCGAGAGGCTGATGTTGTACTTTGTGAGTTGGGAGTGAGCCCGAGAGACTGATGTTGTACTTTGTGAGTTGGGAGTGAGCTCGCGGCGCTGATACTGTACTGAGAGGTTGATATTGAGCCCGAGGGGCAGATTTTCTGATTATTTCTTAATTGTTGAAATTATTTTTGCAACTGTTGAAAAGATCATTTTCAAAAGAGATTTAAAACTGAGCCAAGATATTTATTAAAGGATTTTCACGTTTTTACTATTTTCTCACAGGATTACACTGTATTATATAGCATGATGTCTTGCTTTACGTGGTTTCATACTGCTCAGTTATTATTTACTTTTATTACTCACTGAGTTGGAGTACTCACTTTACTCCCTGCACCTCGTGTGCAGATGCAGGTATTTGTTACCCGGTAGCGGGTTTTGGGCTGATTGAAGATTTGCTATCATAGCTGAGCCAGGTTACCGCCAGCGTCTGTGGCACCGGATTTTCTACCTTTTAACTTTTAAATTCCATACTGCATACTACTAGTCTTGTAAATGTATTTAGACTCCTTTAGATGCTCGTGACTTGTGGCACCCCGGTTAGGGCTGTGTTGGGTTGGATTTCTGCAGTTTTATCTATACTTTCGCTATTTGGTATTTTTTTAAACCATGTTGCATTATAGTTTTGTTAAATAATTATTTTAAAAGGATAAATTTGATTGGCTGGCTGGCCTTGTCTTCACGAGATGCACCATCACGATCAGGTTTGGGATTTGGGTCGTGACAGGAAGATGCTTCCCTAAAGCAAGCAAGTGGAGCAGAGTTAAGCTTGAGGGACTAAGTATTCTAGTTACACCAAGTGTCACCCTTATGCGTAATAAATTCGGTTATCTCCGGTATAGAGGGTTTACCGCAAGACGAGTAAGATGTTGGTGAAGATGTGAAAAAAATGTCAAGATGAAGAGGTAACTATGGAATAGTAAAGGAGGAATGAGGTAAAAGGATGAAAGGAATGAGATAGAATCTATTCAGATCCTATAGATATGATATGAATCTAGAATATTATGCAAGCATGAGGCTAGAGAGAAGCGGTAAGGGTTGTGCACCCGATGATGTTGATAAATAAGTGCAAATGAACACTTGATACATAAGGATTAAGTGCGAGAGGTAACTTAAGACAAAGTAATTAACTAAAGAGAGATCACACGGAATATAGATATGAGAATGGACCAATGAGTGGTTTGTAGTTGATTCAGGAAGAGCCAAGTTATGACTATGCAAGAGGTTATAAGCAAATCAAAAGATCATGCAAGATAGACATAGTGAATCCTAATATAGTAAATTTAGTCTCGCAGATATGATGTCGTAACCTTGAGAAATATTAAGCTAGGGGTTGGGTTATTAAAGGTACTGTATAAGTGTTACGGAAATAATGGAGAGTGCCACTAATGAGACAATCAAAATCTGAGTTTAGAAGTAACCCTACGAGCACAAAGGCATGAAGGTATGTAACTAAGGACGTTTGTAGGCGAGTAAGAACATCGAAAATTCCTTCGGGTATACTGTATAACAAGATCGTAACTTTACAAGATCCAGAAGATCTCCTTAAGTACGACAAAGAAAGACTAGCTAAGGAAATAAGGAAGAAGGCTTCAACTTAAGCATAACGATATAAAGAAGAACTGGTCTTGTAACAATAGTCTCACTACAATATGGTATACACTCCATAAGAAAGTGGCACCTGTCGTAACTAATGAATGGGAAGTCAAAAGTGATATTTGAGATCATATGAGTTATAGGAAATTCAAGTATTGGTGGGCAATAAGATAAGCCAAGTATTCATGCAACAAGTGGCATAACGACCAGGAAAAGTGATTGCTTACATTTAAAGAATGTTGAGAAGGCACGAAAGGAATTATTCAATCAATGATCCAGAGTTAATTACGTTGTAAATGCACTTAAGGCTTTAGAGTTATATCCATGCAGCATATATGTTGACATTCATACAGCTATAGGAGACTTTGGTATAAGTTAAAAGAAAGAATTAAGTCCATGTCACCTATAAAGGCTTGAATTGTTAGAAGATTATATCATGGATGCTACATAGAGTCCATGAAAGGCTAATGTAATAGCTAATACTCTAACCTAAAGATTGGAAGATAGCCTAGGCTTAATTAAAGGTTGAGAAGGAAGAGGAAGCTCGAAAGTTACATCATGAGTCCGATTGTTAGACCCAGATGATTATAGAAATCGTGACTCAAACCATAGAATGAGCACTTTTAATAGCAGAGGTATAAGAGAGATAATGCAACAATCATATTCTATAAAAGCTCTACGACAAAGCAATTAGAAGAGTACCAGCCTCATAAGACGTTAATACGAAGCTCCCACAAGATTGTATATGCACCAGGGTTGCAAGTATTATAGTAGATCTTTAAGGTATGGATATGAATTCCACCAATGTAGAAGGGAGGTTATGAAATCGATAGAAGATACGGTGTGAGATTTAAAGGTAAGTATGGTAAATGCGAGTGAGAATGTGACAATAATAGGTAAGGTCTCAGGATTAAACCCATCAAAACAAGAGAGTTGATGCTTTCCATGAGCTATAGAAAGCTCGGTACCCTCTAAATGAACTCAGAGGAGTCTAAGAATAGGAGCAACTAGAAGAGATGGAATACTGCCCTGGTAGTAGAATAAAGGTGTAATTGTGATAGTTAAGAGAATGCTGTTTGGGCTTTCGATTGAGTAATGATTAAAAAAAAGGATTTCATGGATGGAACGACATTAGAATGCCCCCGTAAGATGAATATGTTGGGATGTTATGAAAATGCAGTTATTGAAGTATAGTATCGTCCTTATGTGCATCAAGAAAATCACTTCAGATGTTCCCTGGTGAGACGCGAGCCTTAGTGACAATGTATTACATCCGAGGCGATGGTGGGAGTTAGTGAAAGACTACAATGTTTATATTTTATATCATCCAAGGAAGGCGAATATAGTAGTCAACACCCTCAATCATAGATCTATGTTTAGCCTGTCATATTTACAGGCATAGAAGAGTGAGATAGCTTGTGAGATTCATCTGCTAGTTAATCTTGGAATTCGATTACTATATGCAGGTGGTACCAAAGTTACCACTTAGGACAAGGAAACCTCCTCTTTATAACTGAAGTGAAGGAATGCCAGTATGAAGATCATGTGCTAGATCATTAAAGAGATACAATCCCTCAAAAGGAGAAGACATTATTTGAGATTACAGAAGATGGAGTCCTCAGATATCAAGGTCGAATATATGTTCCTAATGTGGCAGGGTGAGATGGATTACTCAGATATCGAGGTCGATTATATGTTCCTAATGTGGCAGGGTTGTGCCGACATGTAATGAGACAAGCAATGAGAAAGTAACCTAGAGTTGTGTAGAACACCTCGATAATAATACCAAGGCTATAAAATGGAATATAGCAATAGTCGTACATTCAGAAAATTACCAAGCGAAGAGCTTAAGTATACCTATATATGCCCAGAGGGACATCATGTCATAGTTCTATATATGTATTCACAAAGTAAAGCCAAGAGATTGGCAAAAGGTTGGAGGAAAAAAAAAAGGAGAGAAGAGTCGTACATAAAAGGACATAGTCATATAGGATACATCATAGAAGGTAGTTGAAGTTACGAGATTGGAAGAACTCCGGCCATAATTCGCGAGGTGAGAATAGGCCAAAAGGGGGGAATGCCCTGGGTTTTAAATTTATTCACAGAACAATTACCTAGATGACAAAGGACAATATTAAAGTATTCATAAGAACCATATGGTATGAGAATGAGAAGCACATCAGTCAACATTCGAGGACGAATGTTCCAAAGGGGGCAATAATGTTACAACCCATGTTTTTGCACATGAAAGTACGTCGTGAGTCAATTGATGCAAGCTCAAAAAGGATGAAATCCTTCTACAAGGACAAGAAAGGTTTGCCGAAGTATTAAGCAAGTTAAGATGAATATGAGACTTTTTAATCATGATTTAAATGAGTTTAAAGCCATTATATTACTATATATGATGTTTGTAAATGAAGTATAAAGTTTTAGAAAAATCAGATTTAAGTTGCGGAAAAACCGACTAAGGATTTGCCTTGTAATGAAGCTTTTTGAGTAATAAACTTTGTGTGTTATATGAGGTCTTTTTGGGACATATTATATATCAAATTGAAGGTCTTGAAGTTTAGTTTCCAACGTCCTTAATCGTTCGTTTATACAACATCCGGATAAAAAGATATAAGTGTTTGAAAAGGGGCTAATGAGATGGTGCCAAGTAGCACCTTTTGACTTTTCAACCAAAATGGATATTTATCTTCCTATGTCATCTCTTTCTTCATAATTCCAGAGAGCTCGACCAAATAAGACCCCTAACCTTCCCCTCAAGCCTTCCCACAATATTTTCCAACAAGATTATCATCCGGGGCACGAAATCAAGTAGCTATAACATCAAAATGATCCCTATGACGTAAGTATCACTATATTGCCTCTCTTTTTCTTTGTAGTTGAGTTTTGAAAGGTATTTAATAGGTTAAGAAAATGCCTTAGTTCTGTATTTAAGCTCTTAAATATCAAGTAAGGTTGATTAATTAATTTCATAATAGTTGGAAACGGGACGGTGATCGGAAGTCGTGAGTTCGAGTTATTTGATTTGTAATGGACTGTTTTGTGGGCTGCTTCGTGTAGCTTTTGGGCTGTATATTTTGCTGCTATTTAATGGAGGTTTTGGAGGATAAATGGTGTGGAGAAATACCACATAATTGTGAAATAATGGATTAATCATTCTTTATAATATTTTCGGGGTGTTGGATACTACTATAGTCGTCGTTTTTGGTATGAATTGATTGGGGTGTATTGGGCTGTTGTAAGCTAAATATAATAAGGGTTTCGACTTGCATATACTGTATGAGGTAAATATATTATTTTCCTACAGGTTCTTAAGGTTATCTTGGCAATGGTTAAGTTAAATGGATGAACTAGACATGAACTAGTGAATAAAGTTGCTAATTAAGAATAATTGGAGTTGTGGATTATTTTCTTTGTTATGGATATATGGTATAAGGATGGAATTATTGATGAATGACTTCATTATCATATTAATGATACTATTAAGTTAAAGTAAAAAGTCTATAAGGGATGATACGGGGTATACGAATTCCAATTGGAGCTTGTCGCTCGTCGTAAAATAGTTATGACTTGTTGTTATTTTATGGTATTTTGTTATTGATAATTATGTATTGCTGAATTTCTCTGGTAATTATTGTTGGTATATGATATTGGAAGAGGCTCTTGTTACAGGGAAGATGCTGCCCGAATTTATATAAACGAGCTACAAGTTTATGTTGCAGACTTAACCTTTATTCAATACTGATTTTGAATCTCTTTATACAATGGTAGATTGAGTTGAGTTGTTTTAAGAGTCGCTTGGGAGTTGGGAGGTATTAAGGAATCACCATGGTTAAGGTATGTTAAGGCATTTCTTTCTTTCCTTTGGCATGATCTAAAATGAAACAAACATAAAAGATATGCAATTTCATAGCAGATCTACTCCTAGAAATTAAGGTTTCCCATGTTGTTCTTTCCTTATAAAGTTATGTTTAGCAAGTACGTATGATCATTGAATCCTATACAAGCTTATATTGATGGTATGATATCCATAATATTAATCGAAGGTGCAACGATCTTAAGTCACTCCGAAAGGTTTAGAATGTGATTCCATGAGTCTAACATGCATTACATATAGTATCTATTTTACTCTACCGAGCCGCGCTATAGTTGGCCGGGTACGACATCTATTGTGCAACCACTGATCAGTTGGATTTACCGAGCTTCACGTGGCCGAGTATGATTCTACCGAGCCTTATAATGGCCGGGTACGTTTTTACCGAGTCCTCTTTGAGGCCGGGTACGATATGAAGTTGATGATGATGCCCACAAAGGTGTATGTTTTTAAAAGTTTATGTATATATATGTATTATGCATTTCATGTTAGTAGACCCTAGAGGCACGCAGATGTTACAGGTTGTATCTTCTCTATCTCTCCTTACATTACAGTTCTTGCTTATGCTTTTCTTCCTTACATACTCGGTACATTATTTGTACTAACGTCCCTTTTGCCTGGGGATGCTGCGTTTCATGCCCGCAGGTCCCGATTGATAGGTTGACAGTCTTCCTAGTAGGCTATCAGCTCAGCGGAGGTGTTGGTGCACTCCACTTGCTCCGGAGTTGCCTATTTGGTCAGTATGCTTTGGATATGTATTGCTTGGTATGGCGGGCCCTATCCCGATCTTTATGATTTTATAAATTCTTAGAGGCTTGTAGACAGATGTCATGTATATGAAAATTGTATGGCCTTATCGGTATATGTTCAGTGTATGAGTGATCACTTTGATTTTATAGGCACGCATGTCACATATAAGTTTTCATCATGTCAGGTCGTCCAATATTTAGTATTCCCTTATATTTTATTTTTGTTATCTCATGACGACCTTTCTAGGTCATTTACCCATGATATTATGATATGACAGATGCATTATGTTGGTACTCGATTGAGTAAGGTAACGGATGCCCGTCGCGGTCCATCGGTTTGGGTCGTGACAAATAACTAATTTCAACTTAATTAACCCCAATATAACAAATCTCAGCATAACTAATCCTGACATAACTCGTCTTAAAATTTTTTGAAACTCTTCAAAAATCCAGCTAAATGTATAACCTATGTTGCACGGACTCTCCAAAATACTGCCGCACCCGTGTCGGATTCTTCAAAAACACTACTTCTGGAGAATCCGATACGCACTCGGCGATATTTTTGGAGAGTCCGAGCAACATATATAACCAAACAATGTTTTGAAAATGAGTTTCGAAAAAAGGGACAAAATTTGTATTGACAAACTGTTCCTTATTCTGTTTTCGGAAATGAAATTCTAATCAAACATTGGATAAAATAATCTCGAGTTTTATATCCAGATTATTTTTCCTAGCACCTATAATAACCTTTTCTAGTTTCAGTTCAAATCTCCTTACAGCTTTCTGCAGACCTCAGTCGAGTAAATCTGAAAACTTGACCATTGCTGTGATCACAGCCGTTGAATATTCCCTCACAAAGCTAAAGAAAAATTAGAGATGCAATTACTCTAATAATTTCCTGTTTTATCATTTTCCACGGTCTGAGTTTGACTTCTTTTTTTTCCAATTTGAGCTACATTTTGATACTGTGTACTGTAATGCAGATTTGACATCTTTCTTTTTTTTTTTTTACATGGCTCGTGTAAAACTATAATAAGATTATATAATAACATTGGAAATTTTTGACAATATTTTCTACATTTGCTATCTTTTTTTCTTTTCTTTTTGAAATTTTTCTGCGGTAGGAATTAGGAGCAGTCAAATGTCTCACTAAAAAATAATCACACCTCTTCTTTTTTCTTGGTCTTTTCCCACATTTAATTACTAGTTGTCTTGCGTATCCGGAATCCAATTGTTATTTTTCTGGACTCAAAGTACCTTAATAAGTGTAAAATAAAAAAAAATTACCTTTCTATATATAATGTTCAAATACAAGACGTTATACCTTAACGGTAACTTTTGGTGTCCAGAACCAAAATGTTGTCTTTTTGGACAAAAGTAACACTAATAAGTGTAAAAAAAAATTATCATTCTATATATAGCACAGTATAAAACCACGCTATACTTTAACGGTGTTTTAGCCGTTAAATTATAGCACGGTTTAAAACCGCAGTATGAATTAACTACGTTATATATATAACACATTAAATCACCACATTATACACAAAAACATTGGGCAACCTAATGGTTGAAGGGTAGCTATAAGGATGGTTTTGTTCTTGAGGTACAAAGTTTGAATCCCTACACCAACATTCTTGTATTTTTCTATTTCTTTTTCATTTTTTGTTTCTTTTAATTATTTGGTTTAAGTGTTTAGATATAAATACTTTAATAGAGAAGCCTTTTATTATTTCTTTAAAAAATCAACTAATACTTTTAATAGTTGTTATTTTCTATTATACCTAAAATCAAATTATTTTTTTTCCTTTTATTTTCAAATTAGAATTATAATTTTTATTTTATAGTTAAAATTTCCATAAGAGAAATATATATATATATATATATATATATATATATATTTTATCATGTATGTTAGATATATAGATTTTATATAATTTTTTGGCCAAATTGCTCTTAGACTAGCAGTAAAAAATACCGGATCATTAAGCAAATTTGCTAGGAAGAACATTTATCGAGTAGCTTGGCTAGTATAATTTGTAGCTAGGCTTACCTTTAAGACCAAAGACGGATCAAATGAATGATAATTATTCAGTCATGCATTTGTACTTTATTTATCTACCGTGCCAAAATATACACACTTCAACTTCAGGATCCATTATTCTAAA
>MU689657.1:36056-59910 GCA_026770625.1 Nicotiana glauca
TTAAGAATTTTTATATATCAATATGATAAAAATCAAGAATATTGCTTGGCATATAATATTACCCCTTATATGATAATATTTAAATTGTAAATACCTAATTATTTCTATAAAAGGAATAATATTAAATGAATATTCTATTTCATATATAGATATAGCTACAAATATACATATAAATATAAATTTAAATATAGATATATAGATTAGATTTGTCTAAGATTTATTTAAATTGAGCATAAGATTTATTAAACTATTTTCATTAATTATATTTATATTTGTAATTCAAATTTCTATTGTTGTCTTAAAATTAACCAAGTGGCTTCTTTTTAGCTTACCACTTGACTTGACCACATGCTTCACTATTCTCCTTTTAATATAATATATATGTCTAGATATTTTTCTATTTTTTCGATTGTATTCTTTTCTTATCTATTGAATAATATATATTTGCTAACTAAATTTAGAAAGAAAGATATCAAAAAATAAAATAATTCAACCAATAGATTATATATATTATTCTCTTATGGAAAGTTTAACTATAAAATAAAACTTATAATTCTAATTCGAAATAAAAGGAAAAAAAATAATTTTATTTTACGTATAACAGAAAATAACAACTATTAAAAGTATTGGTTGATTTTTTAAAAAATAATAAAAGACTTCTCTATTAAAGTATTTATATCTAAACACTTAAACCAAATAATGAAAAGAAACAAAAAATGAAAAAGAAACAGGAAAATACAAGAATATTGGTGTAGGGATTTGAACCTTATACTTCAAGGACAAAACCATCCTTATAGCTACCCTCCAACCATTAGGCTTCCGATGATTTAATGCCTTATATATATAACGTAGTTAATTCATACGCTGGTTTTAAATCGCGTCATACTTTAACGGCTAAAACACTGTTAAAGTATAGCATGGTTTTATATTGCGCTGTATATAGAATAATACTTTTTTTTTACACTTATTAATGTTACTTTTGTTCAAAAGGACAGCATTTTGGTTCCGGACTCCACCTTTGGCCAAGACTGTGCCTAGAAGCATTAATCCTCCATGTTTCAAAGGTACTGCAACTGCAGTTACTACTGCTGCTACTTCTTCAATACCAATTTCTGGTCAGCATGAGAATATGCATGAAATATGTAATATGTTCTAAATTAAAATATAAAAGCTTATATGTTATGTGATTCAGTAAGTTTTCAATTTTATCTTTAAAACATCCTGCAGCTTCTAGAACTAAAGCTTCGTTAAGCATACATCTTTTTCGTTATTTCCCCCCATTTATTAAACTAAATCATTTTGACTTTGTTGATGTTGAAGCGCCGTCAATGACAACGAAAGAAACTCCAGCAGTTTCACTGCCTCCTGTGCCACCATTGGGCTCGAGCGTAGATGCGCCTCTACTGATTACAGATGAAGAACAAAGAGAGACAAAGATAAATATGAATCCATTATCAATGCTGAATCCACTCCCAAATCCGCGTCTTTGGAATGATTGTTCTTCCAACATTCATGAAGAATCAAAGACCATAATCTCTCATATTAAGTCTATTATGGTGTTCCAACTCACCTCTGGAAGCATAAAAAATGCTGAAGACATGGTTAAGTGCGCCAATAATGCCTTCTTCAGCTTGAATATTCTTGACGCGGATTATACTTCTTTCTACAAGGATGTCAGGGATTTCATTGCATATCACTTTGATTTGCTCACGACAAAGAGATAGAGAGAGATGCAATCTTTGTTGGATTGCTTATATGTGTTCGTAACACGCAGCGGAAGATAATAACAATCCTAGGGAGAATTTTTCGTGTTTAAAATTATTTACCTGTCAAAGATCGGATCTAAGACGTACCTGGTAAGGAGAGTCTTGTTTCAAAATTTTCTTCGATAGTGCGAAGACTCTATGCGTATCCACACCGAGACCGATCCTTGCTATCAACTTTTTGATCAATGAAAACACGTGAACAAATTAAACAAAAATATTGTTCTAAAATTTTTCTGAAAAATCTCAATTTAACGTTACACGACAAGAACTATTATTGTCAAGAATGTTTTCTCTTGATTTTTATGGCTTCTCAAACCTTTTATTTTTCACTTCAAAAATGGAAGATGAAAATGGTGGAAGAATTAAGAGTTTTGCTACTACAATGGAATGTCTTCAAATTCTAAATTAAGACTAAGTCTTTTAATATAAAAGTTGAATCCATTTAAAAATATATCTCATTCTAAGTGGAATGAATGTGACAAACTTCCTTTATTAACTTTGTAAAAGTTTTCCATTGAAAAATATATCCCATTCTAAATGGAATGAATATAACAAACTTCCTGTCACGACCCAATTTTCAAACCCGGTCGTGATGGCGCCTCTGGTGAAGACAAGGACAGCCAACAGAACATCAATGCCTCTTTAATGTTTAATTAGCATGAATAAGTCTAAAATATTAATAAAATCACCATAAGAGCGGAAGAAAAGAAATAAACAGGGAACCATCCCGGCACAACCCGAAATCGGGGTGTCACAAGTCACGAGCTACTACAGAGTTTACTAAAATTCCACAAAATCTAGAGCTAGGAACAAAGTCTGAAGATAATGTAAATACAGAAGATAAGGGAGAAAACGGGGATGTAGACGTCGACAGCTACCTCGTCACTCTTAGTCCGCCTGGTCTGGAAGGAATCAGCGCTCAGGAACGAACTCTGCTATGCCTGTATCTGCACACATGGTGCATAGAGTAATGTGAGTACTCCGATCCAGTGAGTAATAAAAATAAATAACGACTGAGAGCATAAAAATCCCATGAAGGCATAAATAACGCTATCTCAAGGAGTAAAATCAGTTAAGCAGTAAACCAGTAAAAGTATCGAAAATTCTCTTTTAAAATAGTTAACGACAGATGTTCTCAACCAGTAAGCAATAACCAAGAACCTGCCCCTCGGGCGCAACATCAACTCTCAGTACAGCATCTGCCCCGCGGGCTCAGTATCAATCACACAATACAACATCAGCCCCTCGGGCTCACTCTCAAATCACATGGGTACCCGCGCTCATTGTGGGGGTGCAGACTCCGGAGGGGCTCCTACAGCCCAAGCGCTATATTATCATAAGGCCTGAAAGCCTATACATATCAACATGAGGCCTAAAAGCCTTCTCACAATACACTCGAGGCCTGAAAGCCTCCTCACATATCACTCATGAAACAGTGTAATTCAAATGGACTGAGTTCAAATAGTATTTCAAATAGTGAGGAAAAATAGTGATAATAGCTCACAAGAGTTCAAACAGTCGGCAATAAGCCCCAAGTATTGTAATAAGCCCACGTCATAGTAAAAAACAACAAGCCATAGCCAAATACGCGGTAAAGTATCATCCGGACTGGACCAAGTCACAATCCCCAATAGTAAATGACCCTACACTCGTTATTGAACGCGTGTCTCATCTCAACATAGCACCAAGTTGTGAAAATCCGGGGTTTCAAACCCTCAGGACATCATTTAAAATCATTACTCAACTCTAGCCGACCAAAAGTCTAGCTCGTTATGACTTTTCCTCTCGAATCGACCTCCTCGTGCGCCGAATCTGATCAAAACCACAAGGAATACGTCAGAATAGGCTAAGGGAACATAACCCAATCGAAAAGACTCGAAAAATATCAAAAATCATGAAATTGGCAAAACTCGAGCCCCGGGCCCACTTCTCGAAAAATCAGAAAATTCACACCACCGGATTCCTTATCCTGCCACGAGTCCATACATATAAAATTTACCAAAAACCGAGCTCAAATGCTCCCTCAAACCTCAAATTTCCTTTCTCTTAAGTTCAAGCCCTAACCTCCATTTTTGACCTCTAATTCCTTAATTTTTCACCCTTAATTCATGTAATAACACACTAGATGTATGTTTTAGGCTCAGAATTCCTTACCTCAATGAAGTCCCTTGATTCCCTCTCCAAAATCGCACAATAACCTCCAAGCCCTAAGTGAAAATGTTGAGTTCTTTCAAAAATTCGCGAAGATGGAATTAAATATCATTGACCAGGCTTTTTCGCCTCTACGATAAATTTGTCGCTTCTGCGACTCCGCTTTTTCGGATTTTCTTCCACTTCTGCGGTTTCTCCAATTTTGCCCAGACTCGCACAAGCGAGACCGCTTCTGCGATCCTTCTGTCCGCTTTTGCGGAAGCTCTCCAGACTCCACTTCTCGCTTCTGCGGCTTCCCCTTCGCTTCTGCAGAACCGCTTCTGCGGTCCATTTCCGCAGAAGCGAAAACACCAGATATCAGAACCCTTCAGCAGTCTCCAAACTCCAAATTTTATCTCGTTAGCCATCCGAAATCACCCCGAGGCCCCCGGGACCTCAACCAAAAGTGCCAACCAATTCTAAAACATCATCCAAACTTGCTCCAATCATCAAAACACATCTAACAACGCTAAAATCATCGATTCTCACCGAATTCAAGCCTAAGTTTCTCAAAAGCTTCCAAAATATGCATTTGATCAGAAGCCCGACCAAAACACCTCCGAATGATCTGAAATTTTGCACACACATCCAAATTCACCTAATGAAGCTACTGCAACTCTCGAAATTCCATTCCGACCCTCGGATCAAAATCTCACCTATCAACCAGAATTCGCCAAAATACTAACTTCGTCAATTACTATGACGATCACAGGTCAAAGGAATTTCTTACATGACATTCTTCAAGAGAATATCCTATTGATAGTTTATAGTAATTCTAACCATTAAGAATTATCCAATGAGTCGGTTCAATGATCATATCTTTATATGCATCATCTATCTATGCAAATTAGTTAATGAGATCAACTAATCTTTATCCAATAAAGATGATCACATAAATATTGATCTTACCAGATTACCAATGTCCAAATTAATAATCCTATGATCAAGAACAAATTTAGATTAAATTATAAAAAACTTGACTCTCATTATCATGATCTCCATTACAATATCAAATCTTAAAATTTAATCAAGGACCGTATCAAGTTAATCAAATAATTAATAATAACTATGATAAAAGAATATCAAATGTCATATATATTTTATATCAAATAACCTTCACAAAAATATGTTCAAATCATCAAATATGATATTGGATCTAGGGCATATATACTATATGTGTCACGACCCCAACCCGGTCGTGATGGCGCCCAACACACTACTAGGCAAGCCCGACCTTGTTACCATAATTTCCACAAACTTAGATAGATTTCAGAAGCGATAACACAATATAATAGGAATCTGAATTTACTGAAAAGTGCGGAAATAACAAAATACATGAAATAATCCCACTAGGACGTGGTGTCACGAATCTGAGCCTCTAGAATACATAATGTTGTACCAAAACAAAGTTGTCTAGGCTGAAAGTGCGAAAAAAAATAGAGATAAGGATGGAAGGGAGAAATTCAATGGTAGCGAACGTCGTACAGCTACCTTGACACTCCCGGAAAGGTGTATCTGCTGAACTGCTGGATCTACTCAGCCTGTGACTGCTCTGGATCTGCACACAAGGTGCAGAGAGTAGAGCGAGTACACCGACCCAGTGAGTAATACAAATAAATAAAGTCCGAAGATAAGAAAACACAGAAAATACACAAGGTAAGCTAAAAATCCAATGATACAGTAATATGTGAAACTTACAGCTGAACAACAAAAAAAGGTGCAAATGCATGAATGCAATGCAATGCATATGACGGTACAATCCAGTACCCGCTGCGGCGTGCAGCCCGAGCCAACCATACATATGATTTATCGTCGACGGCGCTCACTGGGGGTGTGTACAGACTCCGGAGGGGCTCCTACAGCCCAAGCGCAATATACTGGTCAGTCAATGTTACCTGACCGGTCAGCCAATGTTCCCTGACCAATTTACATCATACAGTGCCATTGTTACCACTGTTTTAGGTCACATCCTACATTGTCATTTTTACCACTGCTTCAAGTCACTGCTGCGGTGCGCAGCCTGATCCATGCTCAGTCCAGAAAACATTATGAAACAGTAATCCTCAACCCAAAATATCATTTAAGAAGTCATTTGAGTTTTCAAAACTTAGAAATGTGGCTGAGTTTGCAAAACAGTATAAAAACTTTGGACTGAGACCAAATGATATGCAAATGCATGCATGAACAGGAATACCAATCTCCGAAGGATTTTACAAGTCGGCACAAGGCCCCAAACATGGCAACAAGCCCAATGAATATCAATAAGGGATGTGCATCAGTCACCAATCTAGTAGGAATATCACACCGGATGGACCAAGTCACAATCCCCCAATAGAAACCGACCCCGCACTCATCATGGAGTGTGTGTCACGCCTCAATATAGCGTTACGATGTGAAAGTCCGGGGTTTCAAACCCTCAACACAGCATTTACAAGCATTACTCACCTCTAGCCGGCCGAAGACTAGCCCGCAATGCCTTTTCCTCTCAAATCGACCTCTTCGTGCGTCAAATCTGGACAAAACCACAACGAATACATTACAATACACTAAGGGAATATAACCCAGTCGAAAAGACTCGAAAAGTATCGAAAATCGCGAAATTAGCAAAACCTGAACCTCGTCCCCACTTCTCGAAATCCATAAAATTTTACATCAAAATGTTCCTCATCTCGCCACGAGTCTATACATATAAAATTCATCAAAATCGGAGCTCAAATGGGCCATCAAATCCCAAATTTTCATTTCAAAAACCAAGCCCTAGTTCTTCCAATTTTTACCCAAATTTCCAAGAATTTAAGGTTTATTCTTCAATAAAATGATGTTTCTAAGTCACGAGACTCACCTCCAATCAATTCCCGTTGAAACCCCCTTCAATCTCTACCAAAACGCTCCCAAGGTGTTCAAAAATGGAGGAAAAATGAATAGGCTCGCGGATGAAATTTCATTAAAAAGCCTTATGTCCAGATGTAATTCCTTCTATGCGAACGCGAGGATCCTATCGCGTTCGCGATGACCAAATTCCACTCGACCAAAATTTCCTCTTCGCGAACACGCCTGCACAACCGCGAACGCGAAGCTCTAGGCCCCAGACCCTACGCGAACGCGTCTCTACCTACGCGAACGCGAAGCACCGCCAAGCGACCTTCCGCGAACGCGAGCCGTTAAACGCGAACGTGAAGGCCAACTTTGCCTGCCCTCACATTTCCTCTACGCGTTCGCGACATCACCCCCGCGAACGCGAAGAGCATTCCTCTGCAACACCAACAGCTGAAAATCTGCTATCTTTTAAGGCCAAATTTGGTCCGTTTAACCACCCGAAATCACCCCGAGGCCCCCGGACCTCAACCAAAAGCACCAACATGTCCTAAAACCTCATCCGAACTTGTTCCAATCCTAAAAACACATCCAACAACACAAAAATCATCAGATCACAACGGATTCAAGCCTAAGTTAAACTAAAACTTCCAAAACTCGCATTCGATCAAAAACCCGACCTAAACACCTCTGAATCTACTGAAATTTTGCACACACATCCAAAATCTCCTATTGAAGCTACTGCAACTCTCGGAATTCCATTCCGACCCTCGGATCAAAATCTCGCATACCAACCAGATTTCGCCAAAATCCTAACTTCACCAAAATAGGCTAACTTCTACACCGAGCCTCCAAATTCAACTTCCGTTTGCTCTCCTATGCCTTAAATCATCCCCCGAAACTAACCGAATCATCGGAAATCCATTCCGAGCCCTCTAACTCACAAGTCAACATCCGGTTGACTATTCCAAACCAAACTTTCCCTCAAGAGACTAATTGTCTCATTTCTAACCAAACTTTATCCGAATTACTTCAAATTCACCAAACACAAATGAAACATGTAGAGGCATTAAACGGGGAAAACGGGACGAAAATACATGAGACGATGGGTCAAGTCATCACATCCTCCCCAACTAAAACAAACACTCATCCTCGAGCGGGTCAAGAAACATACCTGAAGTCCCAAATAGATGAGGGTATCTGCTCCGCATCTCCTGCTTGGTCTCCCAGGTAGCCTCCTCCACGGGCCGACCTCTCCACTGCACCTTCACCGAAGCTATATCCTTTGACCTCAATTTTTGAACCTGACGACCCAAAATAGCCACTGGCTCCACATCATAAGTCAAATCGTCATCCAACTGAACCGTGCTGAAATCCAATACATGAGACGGGTCCCCAACATACTTTCGGAGCATGGAAACATGGAATATCGGATGAACGCCCGACAAGCTGGGTGGCAAGGCGAGCATATAGGCCACCTCCCCAATCCTCCTAAGAATCTCAAAAGGTCAGATGAACCTCGGACTCAGCTTCCCTTTCTTCCCGAACTGCATGACGCCCTTCATAGGCGAAACCTTCAGTAAGACCTTCTCGCCCACCATATAAGATACATCTCGAATCTTCCAATCCACATAACTCTTCTGACGTGACTGAGCAGTACGAAGTCTCTCCTGGATAACTTTCACCTTATCTAAGGCATCCAGGACCAACTCTGTCCCCAACAACCTAGCCTCGCCGGGCTCAAACCAACTAATTAGAGATCTACACCGCCTACCATACAAGGCCTCATACGCTGCCATCTGAATACTAGACTGATAGCTGTTGTTGTAGGCAAACTCTGCAAGAGGTAGAAACTCATCCCAAGAACCTCTGAAATCAATCACACAGGCACGCAACATATCCTCCAATATCTGAATGGTACGCTCAGACTGTCCGTCCGTCTGAGGATGAAATGCTGAACTCAGCTCCACCTGAGTACCCAACTCGTGCTGAAAAGTCCTCCAAAACTGAGAAGTGAACTGAGTACCTCTATCTGATACAATAGAAACCGGAACACCATGCAACCGAATGATCTCTCAAATAAAGATCCCTGCCAGTCGCTCCGAAGAATATGTGGTACATACTGGAATGAAATGCGCGGACTTGGTCAGCCGATCCACAATGAACCAAATCGAATCAAACTTCTTCAAAGTCCGAGGAAGACCACTCACGAAATCCATGGTAACTCTCACACATTTCCACTCAGGAATAACCATTTGCTGTAGCAGACCGCCCGGTCTCTGATACTTATATTTCACCTGCTGACAGTTGAGACACCGATCCACAAATCCCACAATGTCTTTCTTCATTCTCCTCCACCAGTAATGCTATCTCAAGTCTTGGTACATCTTCGCGGCACCCGGATGGATGGAATACCGTGAGCTGTGGGCCTCCTCAAGTATTAAATCTCTAAGCCCATCCACATTGGGCACACAAATTCGGCCCTGCATCCTCAACACACCATCATCGCCTATAGTCACATCTCTAGCATATCCGTGCTGAACTCTGTCCTTGAGGACACGCAAATGCGGATCATCATACTGGCGCTCTCTGATGTGATCATATAAGGAAGACCGAGAAACCACGCAAGCCAATACCCGACTGGGCTCTGAAATATCTAACCGAACCAACCGATTGGCCAAAACCTGAACATCAACTGCAAAGGGCCTCTCCCCAACTGGAATGTACGCTAAGCTACCCATACTCACCGCCTTTCGGCTCAAAACATCGGCCACCACATTGGCCTTTCTCGGATGATACAAAATGGTAATATCATAGTCCTTAAGCAACTCAAGCCACCTCCGCTGCCTCAAATTGAGTTCCTTCTGTTTGAACAAATGCTGAAGACTGCGATGATCGGTGAATACCTCGCAAGATACTCCATATAAATAGTGCCTCCAAATCTTCAAGGCATGAACTATGGCAGCCAACTCTAAGTCATGAACATGGTAGTTCTTCTCATGGGGATTCAACTGCCGAGAAGCATAAGCAATCACTCTACCCTCCTGAATCAATACACAGCCAATCCCGAATCTCGAAGCATCACAAAAATGGTGTAAGAACCTGAAGCTGACGGCAAGACTAACACTGGAGCTGTGGTCAAAGCTGTCTTGAGCTTCTGAAAGCTCTCCTCGCACTCATCCGACCATACAAACGGCGCACCCTTCTGCGTCAACTTGGTCAAGGGCGAGGTAATAGATGAGAAACCCTAAACGAACCGGCGATAATAACCTGCCAAACCGAGGAAGCTACAAATCACTGTGGCCGAGGACGGTCTTGGCCAACTCTACACCGCCTCTATCTTCTTTGGGTCAACCTAAATACCATCACTAGACACCACTTGTCCCAGCAAAAGCCACGGACCCAATCCAGAACTCACACTTGGAGAACTTTGCATAAAGCTTCTCCTCCCTCATTCTCTGTAATACTACTCTCAAATGCTGAGCATGCTCCTCCTGGCTACGTGAGTACACCAGGATGTGATCAATAAACACAATCACAAATGAATCTAGATACGGTCGAAACACGCTGTCCATCAAATGCATGAACGCAGTTGGGGCATTAGTCAGCCCAAAAGACATAACTAGAAACTGATAATGCCCATATCTCGTCCTGAAAGCTGTCTTCATAATATCAGAATCCCTAATCCTCAGCTGGTGATTGCCTGAACGAAGATCAATCTTTGAGAATACCCTTGCTCCCTGGAGCTGATCAAACAAATCATCGATGCGAGGCAGGGGATACTTGTTATTCACTGTTACTTTGTTCAACTGCCTGTAATCAATGCACATCCTCATTGTGCCATCTTTCTTCTTCACAAATAACACAGGTGCACCCCATGGTGACACACTCGACCGAATAAACCCCTTTTCTAGGAGTTCCTGAAGCTGATCCTTCAATTCTTTTAACTCAACTAGTGCCATACGATACGACGGAATGGAAATAGGCTTGGTGCCCGGTACCAGGTCAATACCAAAATCAATGTCCCTGTCCGGGGGCGTACCCGGCAGGTCTATAGGAAATACATCAGGAAAATCCCTCACAACGGGAACAATATCTATACTGGGAGCCTCAGCTCCAACATCATGCACGAAGGCCAAATATGATAGACAACCCTTCCCAACCATGCGCTGGGCCTTCAAGAAAGATATAACCCTGCTAGGGACATAATCAGTCATACCATACCACTCGATCCTTGGAACACCCGGCATAGCCAAGATGACTGTCTTTGCATGACAGTCCAGAATAGCATGACACGAAGATAACCAGTCCATGCCCAGAATAACATCAAAGTCTACCATGATCAAAAGTAATAAATCAACTCGGGTCTCAAGACCCTCAAGACCCCCAATTGTAACAAGACATGACCGATACATATGGACAACAACAATAGTATCACCCACCGGGGTAGATACCTGCACAGGTAAAGCAAGACACCCTCAGGTCATACCTAAATGATGAGCAAAATATGATGACACATAAGAATAGGTAGAACCGGGATCAAACAAGACAGAGGCATCTCTGTGGCAGACTGAAATAATACCCGTGATAACAGCATCTGAAGCAATGGCGTCCCTCCTATCTAGAAGACCATAGAATCGAGCATGACTACCGCCAGTCCGGCCCCCACCCCTGGGGCGGCCTCTGGCTACCTGGCCTCCACCCCTAGCTGACTGAGTGGGGGCTGATGAAATAGGAACAGAAGATGAGGGCTGATCCCTCTGCTGAGACTGACTACCACGAAGTCGAGGACAATGCCTCTTCATGTGACCAAACTCGCCGCACTCGAAGCAACTACCAGGTGCTGGGGAAGGAGACTGAAGGGAACCCCTCGCACCAGAATGACCAGCTGATGCACTATGCGCAGAAGAACCCTGAGCTGAAGGGGCATATGATGAACTCTGACCTTGGAAAGCACTAAGTGAAGACTGGCCCTGCTGGAACCCCTGATGACCACGGCCTGAAGACGCCCCGCGATACTCGGAACGAGCCGACTAATGAGGCCTGAAAGAACGACCGCTGCTCTGCTGACCTTGGCCCCTAGATAGAGCACCACTGAAGCTACCCTATCCTCAAGGCCTCTTGGACTCCCTCTCCTCTCGCTCCTGACGGTAAGCCATCTCAATATCACGAGCAATATCCATTGCATCCTTAAAGGCATGGCTCAGAACCCTCTTTCGGGTCATCAGAATACGGATGGGATAGGTGAGTCCATCCACAAACCTCTGAATCCTCTCCCGATCAGTCGAGACCATCCACAGAGCATATCGAGCCAACTTCGAAAATCTCACCTCATACTGTGTCACAGTCATATCTCCCTGACGAAGGTACTCAAACTGCCTACGTAACTCCTCCCTCTGAGACCGCGGTACCCACTTCTCTAGGAAGAGAGTGGAGAACTCCTGCCATGATAAAGGCGCTGCACCCACTGGCCTACGCCGCTCTTAAGCCTCCCACCAAGTAAAGGCTGCTCCAGAGAACTGAAAAGTAGTAAATGACACCCCGCACGACTCCAAGATCCCCGCTGTCCGAAGCATACATCGACACTTGTCGAGAAAACCCTGGGCATCCTCGCCCTAAGCACCACTGAAAGTAGGAGGTGAAAGCCTGTTGAACCTCTTAAGACGACGCTGCTCATCGTCTGGCATAGCCAGAACCATAAAATCCTAAACCGGGGCAACCGGCTGAACTGGGGCAATCTGCTGAACTGGTGGTGCCTCTAGTGTCTGCAAACCCTGCACTCCCTGCTCAGGTGTGCGAGCAGCGGGGGTCTGATTGCCTCCCTTGGCCTGCGAAGTAGCTGCCGCAGTAGTAGCTGAGATTGCCTGAGCAAGGCCAGTCCAAACTGATAGAATCTGAGCTAGGGCCTCCTGAAGACTCGAAACCACAATATGCACAGCTGGTGTCTGAGCAGGTGCTGCTGGAGTGTCTCCAGTTGGAGTCTGATCCTGAGCCGGGGCAACTGGTGGGTCAACAGGTGCTTCCCCTGCGGCTCTGCCTCGACCACGGCCACGACCGTGTCCACGGCCTCTGGTGCCCGTAGCGGGTGGTACTGGTGGTCGTCCGTCTCCTCCGGTAGCGCGTGTCCTCGCCATCTGCGAGAGAATAGAATAACATAATTTAGTTCTCGAATCAACAAAGTCGCACGATAAGAATTCCAAGAATGTGAAGTTTTCCTAAAGGTTCTGCAGCCTCCAAGGATAGGTGCGGACGTCTACGTACCGATCCGCGAGACTCTACTAAACCGGCTCATGACTCGCGATACCAAGTAACCTAGGCTCTGATACCAACTTGTCACGACCCTAAGCCAGTTGTGATGGCGCCCATCATACTACTAGGCAAGCCCGACCTTGTTACCACAATTTCCACAAACTTAGATAGATTTCAGAAGCGATAACACAATATAATAGGAATCTGAATTTACTAAAAAGTGCGGAAATAACAAAATACATGAAATAATCCCACTAGGACCCGGTGTCACGAATCTGAGCCTCTAGAATACATAATGTTGTACCAAAACAAAGTTTGTCTAGGCTGAAAGTGCGGAAAAAAATAGAGAAAAGGATGGAAGGGAGAAAGTCAATGGCTGCGAACGCCGTGCAGCTACCTTCACACTCCCGGAAAGTTGTATCTGCTGAATTGCTGGATCTACTCAGCCTGTGACTGCTCTGGATCTGCACACAAGGTGTAGGGAGTAGAGTGAGTACTCCGACCCAGTGAGTAATACAAATAAATACAGTCCAAAGATAAGAAAACACAGAAAATACACAAGGTAAGCTAAAAATCCAATGATACAGTAATATGTGAAACTTACAGCTGAACAAAAAAAAAGGTGCAAATGCATGAATGCAATGCAATGCATATGACGGTACAATCCAGTACCCACTGCGGCGTGCAGCCCGAGCCAACCATGCATATGATTTATCATCGACGACGCTTACTGGGGGTGTGTACAGACTCCGGAGGGGCTCCTACAGCCCAAGCGCAATATACTGGTCAGTCAATGTTACCTGACTGGTCAGCCAATGTTACCTGACCAATTTACATCATACAGTGCCATTGTTACCACTGTTTCAAGTCACGTCCTATAGTGTCATTGTTACCACTGCTTCAAGTCACTGCTGCGGTGCACAGCCCGATCCATGGTCAGTCCAGAAAACATTATGAAACAGTATTCCTCAGCCTGAAATATCATTTAAGAAGTCATTTGAGTTTTCAAAACTTAGAAATGTGGCTGAGTTTGCAAAACAGTATAAAAACTTTGGACTAAGACCAAATGATATGCAAATGCATGCATGAACAGGAATACCAATCCCCGAAGGATTTTACAAGTCGGCACAAGGCCCCAAACATGGCAACAAGCCCAATGAATATCAATAAGGGATGTGCATTAGTCACCAATCTAGTAGGAATATCACACGGGATGGACCAAGTCACAATCCCCCAATAGAAACCAACCCCGCACTCATCATGGAGTGCGTGTCACGCCTCAATATAGTGTTACGATGTGAAAGTCCGGGGTTTCACACCCTCAGCACAGCATTTACAAGCATTACTCACCTCTAGCCGGCCGAAGACTAGCCCGCAATGCCCTTTCCTCTCAAATCGATCTCCTCGCACATCGAATCTGGCCAAAACCAAAACGAATACATTACAATAGACTAAGGGAATATAACCCAATCAAAAAGACTCGAAAAATATCGAAAATCGCGAAATTAGCAAAACCCGAACCCCGGGCCCACTTCTCGAAATCCATAAAATTTTACACCAAAATGTTCCTCATCTCGCCACGAGTCTATACATATAAAATTCATCAAAATCGGAGCTCAAATGGGCCATCAAATTCCAAATTTTCATTTCAAAAACCAAGCCCTAGTTCTTTCAATTTTTACCCAAATTTCCAAGAATTTAAGGTTGATTCTTCAATAAAATGATGTTTCTAAGTCATGATACTCACCTCCAATCAATGTTCGTTGAAACCCCCTTCAATCTCTACCAAAAAACTCCCAAGGTGTTCAAAAATGGAGGAAAAATGAATAGGCTCGCGGATGAAATTTCATTAAAAAGCCTTATGTCCAGATGTAATTCCTTCTATGCGAACGCGAGGGTGCTCTCGCATTCGCGATGACCAAATTCCACTCGACCAAAATTTCCTCTTCGCGAACGCGCCTGCACAACCGCGAACGCGAAGCTCCAGGCCCCAGACCCTACGCGAACGCGTCTCCACCTACGCGAACGCGAAGCACCGCCAGGCGACCTACCGCGAAAGCGAGCCGTTAAAGCGAACGCGAAGGACAACTTTGCCTGCCCTCACATTTCCTCTACGCATTCGCGACATCACCCCCGTGAACGTGAAGAGCATTCCTCTGCAATACCAACAACTGAAAATCTGCTATCTTTTAAGGCCAAATTTGGTTCGTTTAACCACCCGAAATCACCCCGAGGCCCTCGGGACCTCAACCAAAAGCACCAACACATCCTAAAACCTCATTGAAACTTGTTCCAATCCTAAAAACACATCCAACAACACAAAAATCATCAGATCACAATGGATTCAAGCCTAAGTTAAACTAAAACTTCCAAAACTCACAGTTGATCAAAAACCCGACCTAAACACCTCCAAATCTACTAAAATTTTGCAAACACATCCAAAATTGCCTAGCGAAGCTACTGCAACTCTTGGAATTCCATTTCGAACCTCGGATCAAAATCTCGCATACCAACCGGATTTCGCCAAAATCCTAACTTCACCAAAATAGGCTAACTTCTACACCGACCTCCAAATTCACTTCTGATTGCTCTCCTAGGCCTTAAATCATCCCCCAAAACTAACCGATTTATCAGAAATCCATTCCGAGCCCTCTAACTCACAAGTCAACATCCGGTTGACTATTCCAAACCAAACTTTCCCTCAAGAGACTAATTGTCTCATTTCCAACCAAACTCTATCCGAATTACTTCAAATTCACCAAACACCTATAATGAAACTTGTAGAGGCATAAAACGGGGAAAACAGCATAGAAATACATGAGACGATGGGTCGGGTCATCACAATATGCCTAACAATCTCTTACTTGCACTAGAGCCAATCGCTTTTGTGCCTTATCCCCAATTTTGACTTGTGCTTGTCAAACTCCTTTGCACCAAGAGCTTTAGTGAATGGGTCTGCTTCATTTTCCTTTTCATCAACTTTTTGAATCTCCATGTCTCTACGTTCAATGATCTCTCTTATCAAGTTATACCTTTGTAGAACGTGTTTGGACTTTTGGTGTGATCTTGGTTCTTTTGCTTGAGCAATGGCTCCAGTGTTGTCACACAACAGTGGAACTGCACCTTCTATTGAAGGAACCACACCAAGTTCAGTTAAGAACTTTTTCATCCATACAGCTTCCTTAGCAGCCTCACTAGCTGCTATATATTCTGCTTCAGTTACTGAATCAGCTACTGTAGCTTGTTTGGAATTTTGCCAACTCACTGCACCACCTTTTAAGGTGAATACATAACCAGAAATAGATTTGCTATCATCTCTATCTGAAGAGAAACTTGCATCAGTATAACCTTCAAGTTTCAACTCAAAATCTCCATAGATGAGGAATTGGTCTTTAGTCCTTCTTAAGTACTTAAGAATGTTCTTCACCACTTTCCAATATTCCTCACCAGGATTTGCCTGATAACAGCTAGTCACTCCAAATGTATAGGCCACATCGGGACGTGTACATGTCATGGTATACATGATAGCTCCCACTGCACTAGCGTATGGGATCCTACTCATGCGTTCTCTCTCTTCAGGTGTTTTAGGACAATCCTCCCTACTGAGAGTAATTCCAGTGCCTATCGGTAGATAGCCTCTTTTGGAATTATCCATGTTATACCTCTTTAAGATGGTATCAATGTACAAAGACTGGGAAAGTCCAAGCAGCTTCCTAGATCTATCTCTATAGATCTTTATTCCTAATATATAAGCTGCTTCTCCCAAGTCTTTCATGGAGAACTGTTCAGATAGCCAAATCTTGGTACTTTGCAATGTCGGTATGTCATTCCGTATGAGCAATATATCATCAACATACAACACTAACAATATAATTTTTCTCCCACTAACCTTTTTGTACACACAAGGTTCTTCTTCGCATCTAACAAAATTGAAATTTTCAATTGTCTTGTTAAAGTGAATTATTCCAACGTCAAGAAGTTTGCTTTAGTCCATAAATAGATCTTTGCAGCTTGAAAATTTTATTATGATCAGACGAAGATGTGAAACCTTCAGTGTGACGACACAACCCGTCGTCACGTGAGTTACCGCTTCGTTTTCCCTATTTTTAGCTTCTTTATGATTCATTATCCGTATCTTATGTGATCGAGTTGGTTCGGAGAGGTTTGGTAGGAAATGAGACACTTAGTCTCTTTAAGGAAGGTTTGGTTTGAAAAATTCAATCGGATGTTGACTTACGAGTTAGAGGGTTCGAATGTGATTTCCGGTGATTTGGTTAGCTTCGGGGGATGATTTGTGACTTAGGAGCGCGATCGGAATTGATTTTGGAGGTACGGTGTAGAATTAGGCTTGAATTGGCGAAGTTAGTATTTTGGCAAATTCCGGTTGAGGGGTGAGTTTTTGATCCGAGGGTCGGAATGGAATTCTGAGAGTTGATGTAGCTTCGTTAGGTGATTTGGGATGTGTGTGCGAAATTTCAGATCATTCGGAGGTGTTTTGGTCGAGTTTTTATCAAATGCGTGTTTCGGAAGTTTTAGAAGAACTTAGGCTTGAATCCCATGTAATTTGAAGGTTTTGGTGTTGTTTGTTGTGTTTTGATGATTGGAGCAAGTTTGAATGATGTTTTAGGATGGGTTGGCAATTTTGGTTGAGGTCCCAGGGACCTCGGGGTGTTTTCGGATAGCCATCGGGATGAATTTTGGACTTGTGTTATTGCTGAGTTTTGCTGGTTCTGGTATTTCCGCATCTGCGGAAATAGGAACGCAGATGCAGTCTTGTAGATGGGATGAGAGGCATCATAGGTGCGGATTTTGGCTATTGAAGGATTTTCGCAGAAGCGGATGGTGGTCCGCAGATGCGGCGTCCGCAGAAGCGGATTTAGACCGCAGAAGTGGTCCTGGCTAATATCGGAACTCCGCATGAGCGGAATAATTTCCGCAAAAGTGGAAACCGCAGAAGCGATTTATTGATCGCAGAAGCAAAAATTTCTTGACAGAAAAGGGTTTTAAAGTTTTATTTTGTTCTGCGAGCTAAGGTATTTTTCCATCATTTTTGAACATCCTTGAGAGCTTTTGGACGAGAATTGAAGGGGGATTTTGACTGGGATTGATTGGAGGTGAGTTCTATGACTTAAAAACATGATTTAATTGTAGAAACAACCTAGAAATTCATGAAAAAATTTATCAAAAGGGGGAAGAATTAGGGCTTGAGTTTTGATATTTCAAATTGGGTTTTGATGGGTCATTTGAGCTCGGATTTGGGAGTTCTTGATATGTATAGACTCGTGGCGAGATAAGGAATCCTTTGATATAAAAATTTTTGGAATTCGAGAAGTGGGTCCGGGTTTTGCAAATTTCGTGATTTTTGATGCTTTTCGATTCTTTTCTATTGGGTTATGTTCCCTTAGCCTATTGTGATGTATTCATTGTGGTTTTGATCAGATTCGACCCGCGAGGAGGCCGATTTGAGAGGCAAAGGCATAGCGAGCTAGGATTTTGGCCGGCTTAAGGTGAGTAATGATAGTAAATGATGTCCTGAGGGTTTGAACCCCTGGATTTGCACAACATAGTGCTATATTGAGGTGAAACACGCGCTTAATGGTGAGCGCGGGGTTGTTACTACTGGGGATTGTGACTTGGTCCGTCCCGTTTGATATTTTACCGCTTATTGACTGAGATGTGTTTATTATCATCATGATTTGGGCTTAATGCCATATTTTGGGCTTAATGCCGACTACTTGAATCCTTCGTGGACTTTTATCACATTTTCCTCACTATTTTGATACATTACTTGAACTCAGTCCTAATGATTATAATGTTTTACAAACTCAGTCGCTTTAATTGAATTTTGAGACTTAAATGATATTTCCACTATTATTTGGGCTGAGCATTACTATTTTATTGATGCCCAAAGGGCTTATGATGTTTTATGGACTGAGTGAGGCCAAGGGCTTGAGATACATTTATATGCCACGAGGTGGCTTGAGTGACGTGAGGAGGTTTTCAGGCCTTGTGAGTGATGTGAGGAGGCTTTCAGGCCTTGTGAGTGGTGTGGGGAGGCTTTCAGGCCTTGTTAGTGATGTGAGAAGGCTTTCAGGCCTTATGTTGATATAGCGATTGGGCCATAAGGGGCCCCTCCGGAGTCTACACACCCACAGTGAGCGGGGGTACCCATATGATCTGAGAGTGAGCCCGAGGGGCTGATATTATGCTGAATGACTGATACTGAGCCCGAGGGGCTGATATTGTTCTGAGCAATTGATACTGGGCCCGAGGGGCAGATTTCTACTCACTATTTACTTGTCATTTTACCTAATTTACCTGTTTATAAAAGGAGATTTCATTTGACTCTTTACCGTTTTACTGCTTCAAGTGATTTACGGCCTGATATAGAATTGCCTTGTGCATTTATGTGTTTTCATGACTTCGGTTATTATTTATTATTATTACTTACTGGGTCGGAGTACTCACATTACTTCCTGCAACATGTGTGCAGATTCAGGCATAGCAGAGTTCGCACCTAAGCACCGATTCCTTCCAAACCAGGCAACGAGTTGGAGTTACGAGGTAGCTGTTAACATCCGCAGTCCCTTGTCTCCCCTATTTTATATCATATGAGTTCCTTCAGACTATTGTATCAGATCTTATATTTCTTAGACTTATAGCAAACTCTGTAGTACCTCATGACTTGTGACACCCCGGATTTGGGATGTGTCGGGGTGGTTTCCTTTGTTATTATTGCTGTTTCCACATTATTAACTATATTAAGTATGTGTTAGAGTTGTAAATGTTAATTAATTGATTTAAAAGAGGTGTTTGCGTTGTTCTGGCTGGCCTTGTCTTCGCGAGAGGCGCCATCACGACCGGGTTCGGGAATTGGGTCATGACATTCAGGTTGTGTCATGTATACATCCTCTTCTAGCTCACCATTAAGGAAAGCTATCTTCACATCCATTTGCAATATTTCATAATCATAGTGTGCTGCTATAGCAAGCAAAATCCAAATTGTTTTGAGCATTGCCACGGGAGAGAAAGTTTCGTAATAGTCGACTCCTTGTTTCTGACGATATCCCTTGGCAACTAGACGGGCTTTATAGGTCTCCACCTTTCTGTCTGCTCCAATCTTTTTCTAAAAATCCATTTACAAACTATAGCTTTCATATCTTTTGAAGGTTCAACTAAAGTCCATACTTTATTTTCCTTCATGGATTCCATTTCGGATTTCATGGCCTTTTGCAATTTCTCATAATGAGAACTTTGTATAGACTCTTCATAGGTCTTTGGGTCATCATCAATATGATTAACCTCATTTGATACATCATCTTGCACTATTAGATTTAATCTTGTTGGTATATGACATTCTCGTGTAGACCTTCTAAGAGGTACTTGTAAAACATGTTCACCTTGTGCTGGATTTGGTTGGTGTTCAATTTGGTTTGGAACTGGTTCATTAACCTATTCTTGAACTACATTTAGTTCTTGAACTTCAACCGTTGAAGATGGCAACTTCAAAACATCCAATAAAGGTTCTTCAACTTGGGTCTCATAATCTTTATATTGTGTTGATTCATTAGTTTCTTGAACTTCATTGAGTTCTATTTCTTCATCATAATTTCCTTCTAAAAGAAATTCCCTTTCCAAAAAAGTTGCTCCTCTGGCCACAAACACTTTATGGTCAGAAGGGTGATAGAAATAATATCCCATTGTTTCTTTGGGATATCCAAGGAACCTACATTTATCAGATTTTGAGTCAAGTTTATCAGACTGCATTCTCTTAACATAAGCTGGACAACCCCAAACTTTAATATGTTTAAGGTTAGGCTTACATCCTTTCCATGTCTCATATGGTGTTGTAGAGACTGACTTAGTGGGAAGTTTATTTAGTATGTATGTTGCTGCTTCCAATGCATATCCCCACAAATTTATTGGAAGATCAGTGAACCCCATCATAGATCTCACCATATCTAATAAGGTTCAATTTCTCCTTTCAGACACACCATTATGTTGTGGTGTTCCTGGAGGTGTCCACTGTGAGAGAATCCCATTCTCTTTGAGATACTTAGTAAAATCTTCACTAAGATATTCTCCATCTCTATCAGACCTTAGTACTTTGATACTTTTACCAGTATGCTTCTCGACTTCACTACAGAACCTTTTGAACATTTCAAAATATTCAGATTTGTGTTTCATAAGATACACAAATCCATATCTTGACATATCATCAGTGAAAGTGATGAAGTAAGAATATCCACCTCTAGCTTGAATTTTCATGGGCCCACAAACATCTGTATGAATTAGTCCCAATAATTCAGTAGCTCTTTCTCCATTTCCAGTAAATGGAGATTTGGTCATTTATCCTTTGAGACAAGATTCACAAGTTGGATATGATTCAAAATCATATTTGTCAAGGTACCCTTCCTTATACAACTTGTTAATTCTTTTTTCTCCAATATGACCGAGTCTATAATGCCAAAAGTATGTATGTTTTACTTGATCATCTCGTTTTCTCTTAAGACTTGAAACATGCATAATTAAATTAGCATTTACATTAGGTAAGACATAAATATCATGTTGGAGATAGCCATTCACATATAAATTATCACCATAATAAATTGAGCAAATACCATTGCCTATATTTATGTGAAACCCACGTTTATCTAACATAGAAGCTGAAATTATGTTCGAAACAAATTTAGGAACATAATAACAATCATCCAGCATAAGTACTTTGCCCGTATACATTATTAAAGAAATTGACCCTAGAGCTATGGCCGCAACTTTTGCACCATTTCCGACTTGTAGATTAATTTCTCCTTTCTTCAACCTTCTACTTAGTTGGAACCCCTGCAATATATTGCAGATTTTATAACCACTGCCAGTATCTAATACCCATAATGAAACATCAATAGTAGTTAAAGAAACTTTGAAAACATTTTTCAATTGAGTCTTACCTTGTTTCTTATCATTTAGAGTTGTAAGATACTCCGGGCAGTTTCTCTTCCAATGTACTATCTTCTTACAATGGAAACATTCAGCATTAGTTTGGTCAGTTTTGCCTGTCTTGCCTTTGGGTTTGGTTTCACCACCCTTAGGCGCAGTAGGTTTCTTTTTGGGTTTATTTTTATCCTTACCCTTCTTCTTAGAAGAGTTTCCAACCAACATGACAGTTCCTTTCTTCTTCTCAGATGTTGATTCTAATAATTAATCAGCATGTTAAGCATCTTAGGAAGATCACAATCCAGTTTATGCATATTAAAATTAATAACAAATTGTGAAAAGGATTCAGAGAGTGACTGTAAGATCAAATCTTGAGAATCTTTACCTAATTTGCACCCCAACTTCTCAAGTTCTTCAATAAGATCAATCATACGATTGACGTAGGGTCCAACTGGAGAGTTTTTAGTCAATTTGGATCCAAATAAAGCCTTAGATAGCTGGTATCTAGCTGTCCTTCTTTGTGTACCAAACATCTTCTTAAGATGTTCAATGATTGCAGTTGGATCCATATCCTAATGTTTCCTCTGTAGTTCAGAATTCATAGAAGCGAGAATGATGAATTTGGTAGTAAGACATTCTTCCAAGTATTTCTGATAAGTCTTGGTGGCATCATCACCATTATCTTTTGAGACTTCTTTGGCAAGCTTATCGATCACATCAATAAGTTTTTCATGCATGAGAACAATTTTCAAATTTCTGTACCAATCATCAAAGTTTAGTCCTACCAACTTATTGGTCTCAAGTATTCCACGTAGTGATATGACTGTCATATTGAGAAATCTAAAATATAGAAAAGAAAGGCAATAATATAAGAACATATTTGCATATATCATAAAGACATGAACTTTTATCTAGATGATATTTCTACTAATTATTTTAAATTATTTTCTCTCATTATAGTTTACGAAATTTTTATTTCTTTTAGTGGAGTAAAGGAATCCTTTAACAATATGTATAAGCCTCTTGGAAGTCAACTCATTTCTCATATATATTTTAAAGGTAGGTACTCTTACCAATTGTATCCCCATACAATTTCCTTAAATAGCTCTATGTCAAATAGTCCCCTAGTAGTCAGGTTGATTGTCACGACCCCAATCCCGGTCGTGATGGCGCCCAATACAATTGCTAGGCAAGCCCGACCATTTACACTCTCAACCCGAGCATGAAGCTCAAAAACCATTTAATTAATTATCATTGATAGTAGTGAAGCTAAAAGTTTTTAACTGATAGAATAAACAAGCCAAATATCCAGATAATGCTGAGAAATCTCCCAAAGACCTGGGGGTCATGAGTCTAGAGCCTCTAACATTACAGTATAATAAGACTGTAATAATACATAGTCTGAAATATGCGGAAAGACAAATAACAAGGGATAGGGGAGGAGTCGGGTCCTGCGGACGTCAGGCAGCTACCTTGACAACTTCGGATAAACTCTAAAATAAGAAAAAGCTCAGCTAAACTCCCGGGATACCTGGCTTTGCACACATGGTGCAGAGAGTAAAGTGAGTACTTCCAACTCAGTGGTAATAGGCATATATAATGACTAAAAGTAAGAAATCCCGAGATACAACAATGCAAAGCTATAACGAATACTCCTACACATTTAACAGTGTAATAACAACAATTAATGATAGATACCACAGGCAGGTATAGATGTATGAATGCAATGCAATGCACATGACCGTTGCGGCGCACAGCCCGATCCATTTGGGTACCCGCGCTCACTATGGGGGTTCAGACTCCGGAGGGGCTCCTACAGTCCAAGAGCAATATCATCGTAACATTCGCTGCGGCGTACAACCCGATCCACAATCAGTCCAATTATATGCATGCAAGCCACA
>MU689658.1:3958-35583 GCA_026770625.1 Nicotiana glauca
TGAGAATGAAATGAAAATCCTAAATGCATATTTTGTATTTTTAACACGAGTTATTATGCAACTAATTAATACGACAAAATGCAACAAAATTTCTAAAAATTGTAAAATTATTTAATTCGTAACTTTTGGAATAATTTGCTTAGGGCAAAAATCACGTTCTCACATTTTGTTCCAACAATCATTGGTTCATTAATTTAGAGATGAATTCATCTGTCTTTTTGCAAGTGTTGAGATATATACTATTAACCATGGATTTTGGTTTGGATATGGTATTTATTATTAAACAATTAATTATTCAATTTTAATAAAGTTTTAAATAGATCATTCATTTGTGTCCTTACTTATATAGTAGATGATTTAGTGTATAGAGTTTTGCTTATACACAAAAGATTAAATCATCGGTTCTTATAAGTATAAAGATTATGTTCACAATCTAATGGTAGATTTGGACAAACCATCATGAATGATTATAGCACAAGATTAAATACAATTTATCTTGATTATGGGAATGGTTTAATTCCGACTTCTTGTGCTAGTACATGTTGTATGTATTGAATGGACCAAGTAGAGATAAGTATTTTATACTGACTTAATAAAATAAATTCTCTTGCCGCTAAATGTACTTATACTCTTAATCTTGATATAATTAATATTAGTTATCCATATTATTTATTGTTTTGATTTACTAAAAGGCAAGATTCTTTTGTGGGTCAATATGCCTGGTAAATTGGACAATGATGATATACATTGGCGAAGTAATAATTAGTTGATGGAATCCATGTCTCGGTCTAAAGATTGATCATACACCTTTATGAAAGCTTACAAGTTTTCATGTGTAAACCCTGCATGTGGATTTGTAGCCGTCACATGAAATAAGTTAAGCGAAGGTCTAAAGGAAATAATCAATGAATTAAATTGTCAGTAATTTAATTTATTAGATTAGTAGCTGAATCTTAACATGGGGAGTTAAATAATATTTCATGGAAGAATTTCGAAATTGACTGAGGAGTGCAGTTACGAATTTTTAGTGGAATAATTCGTAATTTATTATGGTAGTATTAATTCGAATATTTCGAATTAAGTCCATAATAGGAAGCCTCGTTAATCAAATACCGATGTCCCTGTTGCGACCGAATAATTAGGAATTAAATGGAATTATATTTCTTGGTGGAAAATTAAGACCCAACAGGTTTAGAAAAAGACTTTAAACCCTAAAATCTATGGCTATATAAAGCGGTCTTATTCCATAAGGAGACTATGGTTTTACTATACAGTTTTCCTAGGAGAAACTCGCCCACACGAGTTTTGCTTATTCCCGTCATTATTCGGGTCACACAGCAGAAGACCGTGGAACTGGAGGATGATCCCGTGTGACAAAATCTCAGTAGAGATCTACACTAAATCGACATTGCATGCGATTGAGAATGAGAAGAAGATGAGGAAGATGGAAAAGAACTCAGATAGAAAATGATTCTGTTATATCTCGTTTGTACAGTATAACTGCCCTTATATCTATCACACGAGACACAGGTGTGAGAGGAGTAAAAGTACTAAAATACCCTTAAGGCATAAAGTCTAAAATACCCCTAACTCTCTAACATGGTTACTAATTATTCAACACTCCCCCTCAAGCTGGAGGTTGGAATACATCCAACACTCCAAGCTTGGAGACTAAAGAATGATGCTGAGCTGCAGACAAGCTTTTAGTGAGCAAATCTGTAATTTGCATTGTTGTGCTAACATGATATGGTGAGAGGAGTCCAGACTTGATCTTCTGTCGGATAAAGTAGCAATCTATTTCAATATGTTTAGTCCGCTCATGGAAAATTGGATTTTCTGCAATTTGAACGGCTGCCTTGTTGTCACAAAAAAGTTGGACTGGTTTTGAAACAAGCATCTTCAATTCCTCCAGGAGTCCTGATAGCCAAGTAACCTCTATTATCACTGTTGCCATGCTCCTATATTCAGCTTCTGCTGAACTTCTACTAACTGTCTGCTGCTTTTTTGATTTTCATGAGATTAAGGAGCTCCCTAGTTTGACAACATAACCTGTCACTGATCTCCTAGTATTAGGACAGGCTGCCCAATCTGCATCACAATAGGCAGTCAAAGTATCAACTGGTTTTGCCTACAAGAACACTCCTAAACCAGGTGCTCCTTTTATATATCTAACCACCCTTAAAGCTGCATCCATATGAGACTATTTTGGATTTTGCATGAACTGACTCAATGTTTGTACTCCAAAACTGATGTCAGGTCTTGTAATTGTTAAATACAAGAGCTTTCCAATCAACCTTTGATATGTAGTAAAATCCTTCAAGTCTGGATCTTCTTTTTTTTCCCACATGAGCATCAAACTCTACTGTGGTGAGTTTTTGATTAAGCTCTAGAGGTGTGGAAAAAGGTTTGGATCCACTCATGCCAACACTTGATATCAACCCAAGTGCATACTTCCTTTGATTCAACAATAATCCTTTTTTTTATCTGAGCACCTCTATGCCAAGAAAATATCTTAGTTCCCCTAAGTCTTTCACCTTGAACTGACTCTACAATATCCTTTTAGCATCATCAACAAGTCTGGAACTGCTTCCAGTGATTAAATCATCCACATAAACAAGTATAATGATTAGGTCTGAACCTTCCTTTTTGCTGAATAAGGAATGGTCATAATTGCTCTACATATAGCCATGTGTAACTAGTGCTTCTGTTAGCTTTATATTCCATTGTCTTGATGCTTGTTTCAGCCCATATAGTGATTTCAACAATCTGCATACTCTCTTCTCCCCCTGTTTGTGGAACCCTTGTGGTAGTTCCATGTACACTTCTTCATATAAGTCCCCTTGCAAAAAGGCATTATTTACATCCATTTGATGCAAATCCCATCCTTTTGCTGCAGCAATACTAATGATGGTTCTGACAGTCACCATCTTAGCTACTGGAGAGAATGTCTCATGGTAATCCAGTCCCTCCTTCTGATTATACCCCTTTGCTACTAACCTTGCTTTGAATCTTTCTACCTCTCCATTTGCTTTGTGTTTTATTTTATAAACCCATTTTGATCCAATAGCCTGCTTCCCTGGTGGCAGGTCTACTAGTTCCTATGTTTTGTTTTCTTCTAATGCAGTTATCTCTTGCTGCATTGCCTCAATCCACCTGTCATCCTGTGCTGCTTCCTTAAAAGATCCAGGCTCAATGTGTGCTGAAAAAGCCTGCAAATATGATTGATATCCTGTAGTGAGGTTAGCATATGAGAGTCCTTGAGAAATAGGATATAGACTGTTCCTTGTGAACTTCCCTGTTTCCACATAGTCCTTCATCCATATAGGTGGTTTAAATGTCCTTGTTGATTTTCTAACATTCATCATTTCTTCTGCTAGTGAAGTTTCTTCAGTTTCATTAATTGCATATGCAATTAAATGATTTGAATTCAAGCTGGTGTCTGCCTCTTCCTAATTTAGTGGATCTTCACTTTTCTCATTCAATTCTTCATACAAATGGTCTTGTGGTTCTGTGTTTGTGTGTGTGGTATTTGGTGGAATGTTTGTGCTCTTAGTTTGTGTGGGATGAGGTTGGATATCAATAGGTGACAATGTATGAGGATCTTGTGGGAATATGTCTTCTAAGTCTGAATTCATTCCTTTGAAAGGGAAGATTTGCTCTTTGAACACAACATCTCTACTTACTAGAAATGTTCTATTCTCCAGATCATACAATCTGTAACCTTTCCGAGTCTCTGAATAACCTATCATAACAACTCTCCTTGCTCTTGGTGCAAATTTGTCTCCTATAGGTAGAGTGCTTGCAAAACATAAACATCCAAATACCTTTAGATGATCAATTTTTGCTGACTTCTTATATAGCATCTCATAAGGTGACTTTCCTGATAAAACAGAAGTTGGCCATTTGTTTATCAAGTAAGCTGCTGTACTGACACAGTCACCCCAGAATCTATTTGGTAATGAGCTTTGAAATTTCAATGCTCTAGCAACCTCCAATATATGTTTGTGTTTTCTCTCCACCACCCCATTCTATTGGGGTGTGTATGGACAGCTGCTTTGATGCACTATCCCTAAGGAACTCATCAGTTCATTACACTTAGAATTAAAGAATTCAGTGCCATTGTCTGATCTTAATTTCTTTACCTTCAGATTAAACTGATTGTTCACCATAGTAAAAAAATCCTTCAACACAACAGACACTTCACATTTTGACTGCAACAAACATGTCCAAGTATATCTGCTAAAATCATCAACTAGTGTTACAAAGTAATGCTTCTTATCATATGTTGGTATCCTGTGAGGACCCCAAATATCTACATGTACCAATTGAAAAATCTGTTCTGTCTTACTGCTACTAGGCTGAAATGGAAGCCTATTCTGTTTGGCCAAAGGACATACTTCACATATGTGTTGCATCCTTGCATCTACCTTATTCTTCAACAGTGGAATATGCTGCATTGCAACAGCTGAAGGGTGAACCAACCTGAGATGCCGCAGTGCTGAGTCTTCCTGCACTTGCATGATGCTCCCTGCTATGGCTGTAAAATCCTTATTGATTTCCTTCTTCAACAAGTATAAACCGTTGTGTTCCTTACCAATCCCCAGAACCTTCCTATTGTAAAGTCCCTGAAATACACAGAAATGTAGGAAAAAGGCAGCACAACATGATAGCTCCTTGGTTAGTTTAGACACTGATATTAGATTGAACTTAAAATCAGGTACATGTAGAACATCTTTCAATATCAATTCATCTAACATCTTCACATTCCCTGTATGTTCCACATGACATTTCCCTCATGTAGGCACTTGTACAGTATTATTATTCTGATTTTCAATCTTTCTTACATTATATAGTACTTCCTTATGGGGTGTGACATGATGTGAAGCACCAGTGTCTATTATCCAATCATAATCAAATGTCTTGGATAAAAAAGAAGTTATACATGTCATCAAGGTATGGCAATCACCTGGCTTAGGGTCTGGCTTGTTTATAAGGTTCAGCAATTGTTTGTACTGATCTTCTGTGAAAAAATGCCCTTGCATTTGAGAAGTATCAGAACTACTTCCTTCTCCTGTCGATACATTTGCATATCCCTTTACTCCTGTGTTCTGAGGCTTCCTCTTACTCTTGAAATCTAGTGGATAGCCTATGATCTTATAACAATTCTCCTTCAAGTGACCTTTATACCCACAGTAATCACATATGATACCTGGTTTCTTAGCAGCCTTGAAACTTTGCCCTCTTCCAGCCAACATAGTTAGAGGTTCCCTATCTGAACCAGTTATACTAAGTGTACGCTGACTTTCTTCTTGAATTACTAGGGCATAAGCTTGATTTACAGTTAAAACAGGTGTTTTCAGAAGAATCTGACTTCTCACATGACTGTAACTTTCATTCAAGCCAACAAGGAATTATAACAAACGTAAATTTTTGAACTGATCCAGGAAAGGTCTAGTCTCCTCACAATCACATCCTGTTCCTGGTACCATTAGATCCACTTCATCCCACAAATCTTTCATTTTTGTATAATAAGTTGTTATAGAATCTGTTCCTTGTCTTAGAGTTCCTATTGTTGTCCAAAAATGATAGAATCTATTAAGGTTTGATTTGTTAAATCGCTCCTTAAATTCATTCCATACCTTCCTCGCATCGGATGCGTAGATGATGCTAGGTTGTAATTCTGCAGAAACAGTGCGACCGATCCACGATAGCACCACAGCATTGCATCGCTCCCATTGATGCCCTAACAGACCTCTGTAAGAGCTTTTTAAGCAGGTTCCATCAATGAACCCTACTTTATTCTTCACCAACAATGCCATCCTCATAGATCTGCTCCACAATACATAGTTCTCAGGTCCTGTAAGCTTAATGTCGATCAGCGCTATCCCAGGCGTGTCCGTTTGTTGCAAAAATAACGGGTGATTGTGATCAATTTGCAGATTTTCAGTATCCCCCATGACAAACCAGCTCAAGCTTAACAATGGCTGTCAATTTGGAATTTTGAAAAACCTTGATCCAGTTTCAAATTGCCCGCTCTAATACCATGATAAAATTTCAGTAGAGATCTACACTAAATCGACATTGCATGCGATTGAGAATGAGAAGAAGATGAGGAAGATGGAAAAGAACTCAGAGAGAAAATGATTCTGTTATATCTCGTTTGTACAGTATAACTGCCCTTATATCTATCACACGAGACACATGTGTGAGAGAAGTAAAAGTACTAAAATATCCTTAAGGCATAAAGACTAAAATACCCCTAACTCTCTAACATGGTTACTAATTATTCAACACCGTGGACATTTTCGCTCTTGCTTGGAGGCTCTTTTTTCGCGATCGCCGTCACGCTTCAAGAGATAAGTATCGATTTTATGGTTGATTAAAATATGTAATTATGTGTTGTTTATATTACGTGCAAGTGATCCTGGCTATTTGCTTCCGCTATTCATACCTGTTTTCCATCTATTGGTATCAGAACCTGCTTGCATCTAAGTAAATAACGTAGATGATATGTATATGTGTGAATGTGATTACATATGTCGGTGTTGAGTTACGTTGAAGACATACTGGTTTTGCCAATACTAGTTTTGTGATTTTTTTTTTAAAAAAGGGATAAAATTGCTGTGTTTTTCTCGTTTTAACAGCGACGACAGTAGAGTTAGCCTTCAACGTGAATATTAGAGGCCTTTATCTTTGATGATTGGTCATACTTCAACAAAATAAAGATAAAATTAGAAGCGAAAAGGATAAGTGACGTTGCCGCTGGGGTTTCTGCTGCAACTTGTTTGTTTCAAAGGTTAATTGATGTCCTTTATTCTATTGATTTGTGATTGGCTGGATTAACCATATAATCCGCTGCTTACAATTATGTTGCTGCTGATCTTAAAAGGTAAATGATATTTTCCTTTTAAAGTGGGATAGGATCTTTACTTGTCACAAGGATTCTTTGTTTTTGTTTTATGGCAGAGTCAATTTCAATTGAAATTAATGTGTGTTCTTGCAACGTGGGTTTCACTGAAAGTGTGTTTTGACTTTTAACCAAAGTTTTGCCAAGAGAAGTTTTCTTTAAACTAGGAAAAGGATTTGTTCTCTCTTTTCATAATGTTCCTTGGTAATAGGCAATCACTGTTTCATCCTTCAAAAGACAATTTAATTTCTTTTGCTTATTGAATTATTCCTAAGGCTAGTCCATAGCCACTTCACGTGCCACTGCTAACTGCTAAGAAGAATCATTGAAGTGCCTATTTCTTTCCTTGAGATGTTACGGCTAGAATTTAATGATTTTTGGCTTGTTGAACGATTTTGGTTCAACAGAATAATTGATTAAACAAAAGAGATTCATAGGTGTATACTAGGTAGTGATATGGGCCCAATATTATAAAAGTTGAAGCAATTATTATTATTTTGTTAATTTTGCATTGATTAAAGTGCGAAGAATAAAATTGATCCATATAAGTCGGTATCAATTTAGATAGACAATATGCTCGATTATTACATACATTTTTGCAGCAAAATATTCATCATGATGTTACATTATGGCGAATAATACATTCTTTATATCCATTGCGCATTATGGTATTAGACGCTTAAGTGTAAAGATGATAGTATTTATATAGTTTTACATGTAAAGGAACTAACACCCCAATTTTAAGATGATAGTATCTATATAGTTTTACATGTCAAGGAACCACCATGCCGATAGTCTTTATATGTTAAAGAACTACCCCTGCCCAAACTATCTCCATTGTTACTCTGCAAAGTTTCATTGTCATTACATTCCACTTCGTAGAAACTTCCCCTCAATCTCAAGTTTTTGGGTTCAACTTTGGCAGAAAAGACTTCGTCTATACAACACGAGTTAGCTAATATTAAATCATCGAAGAAATATGTCAAATGAAACTTTTGCATGGTGTAAAACCTCAAAATATAATTTTATTTTCTTTCAAACAGTAGACAAGTTGTACAAAAAGAAAATATATAGTGAAATCACCTGTAGAGCAAGAGGAAATTCTATCAGAATTTAATGTCTCCAAAGAGTAAGAAGATCATCTCTGCAATGTAGAGGAATTACCCAATCCAAACAATCTCCATCTTGAGTGACCAAATTTCTATTAACAAGATTTATAATCCATAAACAGAACAAAAACCATGAAAGAACTATGCTATAAACAATCATCTTAAAACATAAACATGTTTTCTTGAAAAAGTAAAAGATTCAAAATTGAACAAAGACATTCAATTCTTGAACTGACAAATGTTCAAAGAGGTCGTTGATGCTGAAAATGCTACCAAAATACCCCCAACCACCATAACCTGTTAGCACTATTTTTTAAAGAAGAAGGCAAGGTTTTCCTATAAGCTCACGACTGTACAAGAATGTTTTCATCCTGAAAGATGTTGAAGTCTTCATTAGAGTGTTAGGTCTCTATCCCGTATCTCTTCTTCAAAATGGACTGAACTTTAAATGAAAAGAACAGAAAAATGTACGAAATTTATTAATCAACGTAGAAAATAAAATAAATTAATCACTTTTTGTATACAAGAAGCAGAAATAACTCGAATGCGGTGAATTATGTCCCATTTTTTGAAACAAAAATGAGATAAGTCGACTGAACAACCACGTAGCATAATCAACAGTTTCTTCGGTTCCATAGCTTTTCTTTCAACTTCCATTCCATAGCCTTCTAGGCTTCTAGCGTTTTCTTCCAATGAAATTTTCTATTCAGCCTGATCCATCCGATTAACTGCAATTTCTTGATGCACTCCTCTGTGCATTGACCAAATATATTGTGTCCAATCCCTAAAAAAAAGTTACGATTTGTTTTGAGGGAGCTCAAATCTAAGCAATGCACTGAGAAAGAGCAGTACCGCAATGATCCACCATAACCCACCATAATCAAACTGAAGCACCAACAAAGCAAATAGAACCCAGGTAATAATCCCTTTTTGAAGTTGAAATTTGAGTTTGATCTAAAATCGCTTTGCTCCATTATTGCTAATGTTTCTGCTTTTCCACTTAGTTTCTTCTGTCTCTCTGGAAATTAGCTTCTATTTCTTTTCTAAATATCTCCATTTTCACTTTGATTTTGGGGTTTGTTGTACCTGTGAGTTGTGCTGAGTTTCTTGGTCGCGGAATTTCGGAGACAGATGGTTTTTGCAATTTCCCTCTTTGTGTTTTAGGCCTATGTTCACCTCTTAATCTGCTGTGGAAGGGAAGATCTCTTAATAATAGAGAAATACAGTCTGAACTCATGGCCCTATTGGATGGTCAATAAACTTAAATGAGCCTTTACACAACAAAAAAGTTTATGAATACTATCCAAGGTATAAAGTTTTCGATTGACAAAAGTGACATGTAAGATGGCTATTTCGAATAGATCTTACACACAATTTTACTTCCATATATAAAGAAGTCAATATTGGCCCTATTGGATGGTCAATAAACTTAAATGAGCCTTTACACAACAAAAAAGTTTATGAATACTATCCAAGGTATAAAGTTTTCGATTGACAAAAGTGACATGTAAGATGGCTATTTCGAATAGATCTTACACACAATTTTACTTCCATATATAAAGAAGACATTCAAACAGGACATAGTTTGTGCTTGTATTGACAAAATATAAAAACTAATTCTTTAACTTAAAGAGCAAATTGATAAACTCTAAAATGTATGGTATTCAAATGATCCTTTACAGAAGCACTTGATGCCTCACTGGACCAGACTCAATATTCTTACAGGAAAGAAATATCCTTATTAAATGTGAAGCTGACAACTAATTCTATATGCATTGCGGCATAGTCCAACTAACATAGTCAAGAAAATTAGAAAAAAATAGTTTTTCTTCTAGTCTCCAAGTTAAAATAATTGCGGAAACAATTAACTATGTTGTTTGGAGGACCCTTTCAATAGAATCCACGGTACAAAGCATTCTTATATTTATAGTTATGAGAATAAAGAAACTAAAAGAATGCTTTCCTATCCACTTCCACTCTAAAACACACATCAAGCACCACCAACCATAAAGATCAAAATAATTCTTTTTCTTTTGGAATGTACGGAATATCTGCTAGTTAGGGACTAAGAACTATCAAAGTAAAAGTCACAGGCAACAACTATATGCAAATTAAAAGATGTTCAACTGAGCAAGAACAAAAGATGATCATCTGAGCAAGGACTTGTAGCTTCAATACACATCAATACATACAATCAGCAAAATGATATCCAAAATATTGATTTAACATGTTGATTTCTTAATGACTAAAGTCAATTTTAATGATTTTCTAATCCATCGTATATTCTCTTATTACTCTTAGCAAGTAAAAATATTCACTTTATTAAGATCAAGCTTGTTTGCTTCATAATAGTCCAGCATGCTACTCTAAACGGCGTTGTACATAGGTATACATCCATTAGTCATTCTCATTATATAGATCATCTCTTGTAACACGTGAAAGAAAATTAGACAGAGGTGTACAGTAATCCTTTTCAAATAAAGTGCACTGTTCATCAACACAACCGTAGTGCCCTATGCATCAACCACTTCAAGAAATTAAGAAAATTAATTACCACAGACTTTTTAATAATAAGTAACATCTAACGAATATACTCACGGTAATCATTGACGCAAAGATAGATCATCAAAGTGATTTAACGGGAAGAAAACACACCAGCAGAACATATATGAAACTTGGGAGTAGGCTACTATTTAATAATTAGAAACTTCCACATCAATAGTCAATATTTTCAGCCACATTAGTGTTTGAAAATACCTTGGACACCAGAAATTTACCAATGAAAGTACTCTGTTTCTTTAACCAAAATCAAGTTGGTCCTTGGTAAGAGCTTTAGAAACACCTTTACCAAATATATGCCTCAGTTTGGTAAAATATTAAGATTAACAATCATATTTTTCTCCCATTAAGATACTGCACATTTTAAATTTAAGATCAAATAAAAAATAGAGATATAAGCTTTCATTAACCTCTAACGACGTCCATGTTTCGATGCCATGAAACATACAAGTACCAAGACACATTAGTTGCAAAAGATATTTGTTTTCTAACCATATAAAGAACTTTTTATAAGATTCATTCGACTTGGCAGTTAGTGCGTCTCTGAAGCTAGAACGCACACTCATAAAGGTAACAACACTCATAAAGGTAACAACAATTCAAGCCAAAAAACTAAAAGGATAAGCACCAATCTCCCCAAAAATACCCATAAATTTTGTTTTTATGAACTGAAATGCCAACTTAGAATTCAGCAGAAGCACGAACACAAACAAATAAAATGTAGATAGTGAAAATTATACATGAAAGGGAAGAGAAGTAAGAAGAGAACCTGAAAGCATGATGAGGAAGACAAAAATAGATGATCAGTTTGACTCATCCATTAGAAGAAGTGGAAAAACACAAATCTCCAAGCAATTGTAGCAGCTCGAACGTACAAAAAATAATAAACAATTATTTGATTTAATAGAGATACAGGAAACAAAGTGAAAAATTGAAAGCAGAACAATATTTATAAAATCAAACGAAAATTAACCAACCAAAATGTTACATAAAAGCATACCGAATGGAATAAAAACATTAAAGAATGGAGTTTTACCTTAAAGTCGCGAAATTAAACTGGATCAAATATTGATTTTGTATATATCCAAGAAGATTTGGGAAATTTTCGAGTTGGGATTTTGATGGATGAAATTGGGGGAACTTTTTTATCTGGATGAAATTATGAATCCAAGCTTAAAGATTCCAGACTAACACAAGAAGAAAGCAATTTTCTCTCTTTGAGTTGCACCTTCCAATCTCTTGGTGGAAAGAAGAACTGATGGAGTGATGGAAAGGGCTCGGAATTGCACAAAACGTTGGCCAGATTATAACGGGAGAAGGAAAACAACAGAACCAGAGACTTGAGCGATGAAGCAAGAGAACGGAGATGATAATAAATATTGGGAGCGAGATTGAAGAAAAAAGAAGACGAAGAACTCGGTAAATGGAGGAGCTAAAATTTAAGACTACAAAAGGTAACTCCAAACCACATTCAAACCACATCTCAGTATTAGCCCATGTAAACTTCCATCCATTACTATAATTAAAAGGGTTGTACCTCAAAATTGCCAATCAGCGGTTTGAAAACTCCAACCCTGCTTACACCCTAGATGAATCACTCTGAACGTTTACTTGATTCGGATAGTCAAGAAGGAGAAGTAGGAAACCGGAAGATAATAAATCACCAACACTATCAAATAACTGCAACTAAAAACCAAGAATTAAGTACCACATGAAAACTTGAGCGAAAGAATGAGAATAAAACTATTTCTGATGAAATAAACAAAACAACAAAAGCATCAGAAATAGGAAGGCGCAACTCAAAAAATTGGAGAAAGGCGCAAAATAATAGAAACAAAAAGATTAATAAGGGGCACGCAACTGAGAAATCAAGAAAATAGCAAGCAATACATATACTGTTTGTGCTTTTTCAAATTCTTGTTTGAAGGAAACCTGTTATAATTTGAGAGGTAGAAGAAGGAATTCAAGGGGAAGAATGATTGGAAGAAAATGAGAGAAGAAGTATATTCTCATAACCGTAAAAATTACATCTTTTGAGTATTTACATTGGTATTTATATAGAGTGTTAATTAACTAACTCTTAACTATTAATCTAACAACCCTTAACTAATTAGCGTGTATTTACTAACTAATATGCAAAGAGTAAAATTACTGTATTGTCCTTATATCATCTAACACTCCCCCTTAAGTTAGGTGGTGAAAAAATATCAAGAACACCTAACTTGGAATTCAGGTATGCATGCTTAACCTTGCTCAGCCCTTTGGTAAACAAATCTGCAGGCTGATCTCTGGTAGATATATACTTTGTGCAGACTAATCCCTGCTGAATTTTTTCTCTTATGAAATGACAATCAATCTCTATATGTTTGGTTCTTTCATGATAGACTGGATTAGCAGCAATCTGAATAGCTGCTTTGCTGTCAGTAAATATATCCACTGGCAATTTTACTTATGCATCGACTTCTTTTAACATTCCTACCAGCCATGTTAGCTCTGCTACAGTTGCAGCTAGACTCATATACTCTGCTTCTACTGAGCTTCTTGATATAGTGGTTTGTTTTTTTTTTTATTTCCAAGATACTAGAGAATTCCCTACCTTTATCAAAAAACCTGTGACAAATCTTCTGGTAATTGGACAAGCCGCCCAATCTGCATCACAGTATGCTGTGATGGTTGTATTATGCTGACTTGATAGTAGTATACCTTGTCCAGGATTGTTTTTACATACTTTACAATTCTTAGGGCAGCATCCATATGAGATTTCTTTGGTTGTTGAAGGAATTGGCTTAGAGTTTGAACTCCATAGGTTATGTCTAGTCTAGTGACAGTTAAATATAGAAGTTTACCTATTAGCCTTTGATAAGATGTCTGATCTACAGTAGGATCTTCAACTGATCTTTCATCATCTGGAATGTGTTCATCATACTGTTTTGTTGTAAGTTTAGTGTTGATATCAATTGGTGTAGTTGATGGTTTTGCTGCAGTTAAACCAACTTCTGTTATGAGCTCTAATGTGTACTTTCTCTGATGCATAACAATACCTTTATCAGACCTAGCAAATTCTAATCCAAGAAAATATCTCAACTCCCCCAAGTCCTTTATTTTGAAGATGTTCTGTAGAACATTTTTTGTGTCTTGAATTAACTTTAGATTGCTTTCAATAATCAGCATATCATCAACATAGATAAGAACTAATACCATGCCTTCTTTTGTTTTTCTTAAGTATAAGGAGTGATTAAACTGACTTTGCTTGAACTGTAGATTGTTCAATAATGCTTCAGATAGTTTTAAGTTCCATTGTCTAGGAGCTTATTTCAGACCATACAAGGATTTAGTGAGTCTGCATACTCTTTTCTCCCCCTGACTGCTAAATTCTTGTGGTAACTCCATATAGATATCATCTAATAATCACCTTGTAAGAAGGCATTGTATACGTCCATTTGATGTATGTGCCACTGCTCAGCTGCTGCTAGAGCTAGTATAGTTCTAACAGTTACCATCTTTACCACTGGTGAGAATGTCTCTTTGTAATCAATTCCTTCTTGTTGGTTGTATCCTTTTGCAACCAACCTAGCTTTAAATCTTTCTATCTCTCCTGATGCCTTGTATTTAATTTTATATAACCATTTACATCCTATGGGTTTCTTTCCTTCTGGTAATGTGACTAGTGTCAGGGTATTATTCTCTTCAAGGGCAGTTATTTCTTCTTTCATGGCTTGTATCCATCTTGGATATTTGCTTGCTTCAACATATGAGGCAGGTTCAGTAGTTGATGAAAACGCAGCAATGCAGGCTTGATATTTAGGAGAAAGATGATCATACCTTATATATTTATCCAATGCATAAGGTATTTCTTGATGAATGTTTAGGGAGACAAAATCTTTCAACCACACTGGTGGTTGTTTATCTCTGGTGGATTTCCTGGTAGTAAGTTGATTTGAACTTACCTGAATTCTGTTATTAGGAGCTGCAGTTGATAGACTTTGACAGTTTAGTTGTTCTTTTAACTCCCCCTCTGTTGTTTCATGATAGCTTTGATATGTTTGTGTATCTCCTTTAGTTGTAGATTGATTTTGAAAATCCTGCATCGGCTCATAGTTGTAATTTTCTGCTGCACTATCATTAGTTGCGCTTGAGTTCCCTGAATTTCCTGTATCAGCTGATGTATTAGACCTTTGTTCCAAGAAAGCTTCAGAGTTATTCATGTATGATTCCATATTAGTTGTAGTATCTAGAAATATAGGTGTTGAAGAAGAGTCTACTCTTTTAAATGGAAAGATATCTTCTTTGAATATCACATCCCTGTTGATGAAGAATGAGATCATATAGAACATAACCTTTATAAACTTCTGAATATATGTACAGATATCCTTGACCTGGACATTAGCTTATCTTGTTCTTGAACTACTTTGGCAAAGCACAAACACCCTAACACTCTTAAATGCTTTAGAGATGGTTTCCTGTTATACAATATTTCATAAGGAGATTTATTTACAACAACTGAGCTAGGTAGCCTGTTAAGAATATATACTGCAGCTAAAATGAAGACCCCAAAATCTTATGGGAATATTAGCTTGCATTCTTATAGCTCTTGTTATTTCTAAAATATGTCTGTGCTTTCTTTCTGCTACTCCATTCTGTTGAGGAGTATAAGCACAAGTCTTTTGATGAATCATTCCAAGATTTTTGAATAATTGCTCACAGAAGGAATTTACAAATTCTGTACCATTGTCTATTCTAATGATCTTGATAACCTTATTAAATTGAGCCTTGACAAAACTGATAAAATGTTGTAAGCATTGATAAACATCTGATTTTTGCTTGAGAAGAAACACCCATGTCATTCTACTGAAGTCATCTACAACTGTGAGGAAATACTTGTTACCATCAAATGTAGCTATTCTGTAAGGACCCCATAGGTCTACATGAATCAAATCAAAACAATACATACTTTTGATATCACTAGAAGGAAATTGTGATCTAGTTTACTTAGCACAAGGACAAATTGTGCAACTATCTATTTTATTCTTGATATTCTGTATACTGATAGGTAGTAATTTCTTCATTACTATAACAGACACATGCCCAAGTCTTTGATGCAATAGTTCCACATTTATTGAATGTATTTCTTCTGCTGTTAATCCTCTTGCTGCATACTAAGCTCTTTTTCTATTTCTGGCCAATCTTGCTAGTAATATGTATAATCCTCGTACTTCTTTACCAATCTCCCTCACCTTCCCAGTGAAGAGATCCTAAAAAATACAAAAATCAGGAAAGAATGTTGCAGCACATTGTAGTTCTTTTGTCATTTTTGAGACTGAAAGGAGATTATATTTAAACTGAGGCACATGAAAGACATTAGAAATAGTACTCTTATCAGAAATTGAGCTTGCCCCTGTATGTGTAACTAGAGACACATCTCCATTGGGCAGCAATACTTTCTTAGGATTAATTGTCTGAACTATGGTAGACTCATTTAGAAGTCTGGTATCAGACACCATATGATTTGTTGCACCAGTGTCTATAATCCAATCTTGTGAACTATTAGAGGCCAATAGTGCTGTACCAGTATCTGTACCTGTTGCATTGGCAGCTGGATCTTCATTGTTACCACTTGTTGAAGCTACTCCTTTATTTAACAGCTTCACAATTTGATCATATTGGTCCTTTGAAAATGTATAGTTTCTTAGTTGATTTGCAACTTTTCTAACCCTTGATCATAAGACAACTGATTTCCACATGTAGTCTGATCTCCCTTGACCATATTCTTTCCATATGAACCTGCAGACACATCAGAATTTTGATTCTGATTATTAGCATCTTCATTCAGAAAGCTAACATTATGAGCTGCATTATATCCTCCTTTTTTATTTTGTCTGAACTCTTGAGGATATCCAATAAGCTTGTAACAGTTTTCTTTCACATGACCCTTCATCTTGCAATAATCACATTGTAAATTGAAGTTCTTCTTGAATCTTTGGTTTTGACTACCTGCACCATGTCTAGTATACATTGCAACTTCGAAATTCCCTATAGGATTTGCTCCAAGTATCCCAGAACTGGCAGTTACAGATTTTTGACTTTCATCATTCACTATTAAGGCAGAGGCCTGATTCACAGTAGGTAATGGAGTTTTTATAAGAATTTGACTTCTGGCTTGTGAATAGGATTCATTTAACCCCATTAAAAATTGATATAGCCTTAACTTCTGCAAATAGTTAACAAAATCCCTAGATTTTGGACAATCACATCCTGGTGCAGGAACCAAAGCCTCAAATTCTTCCCAAAGATCTTTGAGTCTTGAAAAATATACTGAGACAGAAGCAGATCCTTGAGTTAAAGTAGCTATTTCTTTATGTAAATTGAATGTTCTTGAGCCATCTACTTTATTAAACCTTTTAGCTAAGTCTTCCCAAACGGTCTGTACACTATAGGCATACATAATGCCCCCAAGAAGTCCCTTAGCCACAGAGTTCATTAGCCATGATAAAACTATGGCATTTACACGTTCCCAATGATTTCCCATTGAATTTGGAAATCTATCCTTACTGCATGTGCCATCAACCATACCAAGTTTATTCCTACCCAACAAGGCTACTCGCATAGATCTATTCCAGATTGAATAATTTTCTATACCTGTTAATTGGAAAGAAATGATCTAAATTCCACTAACAACAACAGGAGAAAGGAAGAGAGGGTGATTGTAATCAATCTCAGTTGCTTGATTTCCAACGTTTTGCCCAGAATTTGCAATTGATACTCCTTCGTTTATTGCCATTTCCGATTACTTTGAATCTTTGACATGAATTCAACCCTCGATCATGACATGCAGAGCTTCAAACTCAGAATTTCCAAGAATTTCAGAACCAGAAATTTTCCAGATTGAGAATTTAGAATTTTTCAAGAGTTTTTTCAGAGAAGAAATTGAAAATGAAGAATTTCAGCATACGAGCTTTGATTCCACAACCACAAGCTCTGATACCATATTATAATTTGAGAGGTAGAAGAAGAAATTCAAAGGGAAGAATGATTGGAAGGAAATGAGAGAAGAAGTATATTCTCATAACTGTAAAAATTACATCTTCTGAGTATTTATATTGGTATTTATATAGAGTGTTAATTAACTAACTCTTAACTATTAATCTAACAACCCTTAACTAATTAACGTTTATTTACTAACTAATATGCAAAGAGTAAAATTACTGTATTGTCTTTATATCATCTAACAAAACCAACCCATATCTGCCAACATATCATCACCAAGAAATGGGTAAACCAAATTTAAGGGAACAGAGTGCAGAGAAACTCTACAATTCATAGTAGATGGAGGAAAACCTAGAGTGAAGAAATAACAAAGGGAAAATGAGAAAAAAGATATGGGAAAAATTGATTGAAAGTGAAACATACCTGCAATTTGAGCGAGAAGAGGAACAGGGAAGACTGTAATCTGAAAGAAATTAATGGAAAACCTAACATGTTGTCTTGTTAAAATACAGATGGAATCATATAAAAATTACACGTATAGTTTTCCGTACACAAACCTAGCCAAGTATTTAAATTTGTAGGAGCTTATGTGAAATGACTAAATTACCCACGCGCTTTATAAGAAAGACATGAAACACATACGTCGAAACTCTTTCTCTTCGTCAAAACTCTTTCTCTTCTAAAGAAGAGAAAATTATCTCCTTATATATATAATATATTATAAATTGAGAATTTTATGATTAATAAATGGTTACCATTAAAATAGTTTATTTATTTGAAATTACTGAAAATTCTTAATGAATTTATACATGGGAGATGAAATCATATATGTATTAAGAATTTATAATTAAAAAAATGGTTATCACCAATGTGATTTATTTATTTATTTAAGATCATTGAAAATTCTTAATAGCTTTATACATGTGCGATTATATCAACATATGGATTGAGAGTTATAATTAATAAATAGGATCCACAAAAATGGTCTATTTATTTGAGTCAGGAATAAATGTACTCTATGTACCATGTGAAAAATCGTCCTTGATAAGTTTACGCTAGTAGTAGAGTTTTCATCTTCACCAATGAGGTTTACCTTTTGATACTAGTAACATTAAACTAATTAATAAGAAAAGATATTGAGGTTATTCATCAAATATGATGAAAAGTAATATCTTGGTTTCTCATGTGTATAAAACGAAAGGACAATTGGATGTAAGAGGCAGTTTTATGTATCTTACAGAAAAGGAAGGACATAATCTATGTCTATAATTATAAGGATAATAGAAAGCATGATCATATTTATTTTAATCCATGAGAATGCCTAAAACGGTTAATCTCTGAATTTGTTCATGGATTTAGGCTGCTCTGATGGTAATCAACCCCCACTTCCAACCAAGAGGTTGTGAGTTCGAGTCTCCCCAAGAGCAAGGTGGGAAGTTCTTGGAGGGAAGGATGCCGATGGTCTATTTGGAAAAAGCCTCTCTACCCAGGGTAGGGGTAAGGTCTGCGTACACACTACCCTTCCCAAACCCCACTAAGTGAAATACTGGGTTGTTATTGTTGTATTGTTGTATTTAGAGGTCATGAATTTGACGAACTCCAATTGACCTGAAAAATAGAAGATCCATTAAAAACAACCTGGTGAGAAACACTCACTGCTATGTAGTGAATCACGTTATTTTCTAGTGTTTCGAGGTCTTTTAGATGGGGTTTTAAGTAGTTATTGGATTAAATAAGCTTTTTAAATATGAAAAGTTATTCTTTATATATCAGTTTTGTTTGTGTTAAATCTGGAACATGATTACACATGATGATTTAACTTAATATGATATATGGAAAGAATTTAAATCCCATTTGTTGAATCTTAAATTCGCCTAAAAAGACTTATTCGAATTTGGTCTAGTTTTGGTGATCATCATCTCCAATTGATTTGAAATTTGGTGGGTTCATCAGAAACTACCTGATAAGAAATACTAACTGCTATGTAGTGAGTTATGTCATATTTCTGCAGTTCATGGTCATTTAGATGGGTTTTTTGGCAGTTTGCGGGACGAAAACGTGATTTAGATATGAAAAATTATTTCTTTTATGTCAGTCTTATTTTATTAAATTTGAAACATGATGTCGCATGTTTATTTTATACGAACTGATATATAGTTGGAATGGATGCCATGTTTTAAATTCCAAAAAATACTTAAATGGTAGCTTTTCAAATTTAGTTGTTGTTTTGAAGATCATGACTTTTGTGATCTCCAATTGACCTGAAACTTGGAAGGTCTATCGGAAATTCCAGTAAATAATACTTTTTATATGTAGTGAATAACATTAATTTAGTATTTCATGACTGTCTAGATGGGTTTTTGAGCATTTTGTGAATTTTGGAACTTAATCCTTAGAGGAAATTTCGTGGTTGTGATCTAGTAGTGATAGGAATTTATATTTATGGTCTTCCACCATTAATTTCAAGTGAGTGTAAATTTATATGTCGACTTTAGGTCTTCCTCTATATCGGATAAATTTATTGTAAGCTCACTAGGTAAAATATTAGTTATCGATATCATATACTTACTCTCCATCTGAGTATATATGTTGGATCAATGAAACTAGGAATTAACCCATATGGTCTCCACTGTTTATTTACAGTGAGCAAATAAATTTATGTGTCGACTTTAGGTCTTTCTTCATATCGGATAAATTTATTATGAACTTACTAAGTATATTTACTAGTAATTGATAACATGTATTGACTCTCCATCTGAGTTTACACGTTGAATCAATTTTGTAATTATAATGCAATCATGATTAAGTGGTGAGAGAAATATATTTTTATGGTCTTCCGCCATTAATTTCAACTGAGTGTAAATTTATGTCTTCCTCCATATCGGATAAATTTATTGTAAGCTCACTAGGTGAAATACTAGTTGTTGATAACATGTACTTACTCTCCATCTGAGTATACATGTTGGATCAATGAAACTAGAACTATTAATTATGTGTTCACTTGACTTAAATTAACAGTACACTCTCCATCTGAGTTGGGTCTGTCTTAATTTATTTGAGTGAATAATATGACATTACATGTGTATGTTGTATGAGTAGTTCTTTTTCCATCGAAATTTTCTATTCAAGATGCATGAATACATATATGTGTAGTGTGTTTGAAATTTTAGTATTAAATGGTTATATGCAATTTTTTGAAAATAACAGTATGCTCTCCATCTGAGTTGGTTTTGTTTCTTTCTGAGTTGTATAATTTTTTTATTATATAATATACTTTGCATGAATGATTCTTTTCCCATCGAAATTTGTTATTCGAGATGCATGTATGTATATATATTGAATGTAATTTGAATTTTATTATTCAATGTTTTGACTTATTGTGATCTATTTAAAGTTTTATCTCAGCTCCATAATGCCTTTATGCAATTTGTTATATTACTTATTAAAATTTTCTTTCGATAGTGATAAGACATTAACTTAAAGGATGCAATATATGATCCTTTTGTTAGAAGGAATCTAATTCCAATTTCTGAGAAAAGCAAGAGATGAATATTTGTTTTATTTTTCGAATAACTCTTGAGTTATTGAGCTTGACAAATATTTTATCTATTGTTCTGCTGTTCATACCTGTTTCCCATCAGCAAGAGGTCGACCAAGATAATGCATGTATGCAAGATTAATATTTAATATTGAGATGCGTAAAAGAAATTTCACTTCTTTTTCGAAAAGTTTTCAACTTTTTTGAAATAAGTGTTTGGCTAGAAAGTTTTCAATTTTTACTTGAAAATAAATTTTGAATTTTTTTCAATATTTAAAAAATTCCAAAAAACTGTATTTCAATTTTTTTACTTAGATAACTCATAAAAATAGTCTAAAATTATAATTATGTTCAAACATAATTCTAATTTTCAAATATCATTTTCTCTTAAATTATTTTCCATTTTTTCCCCGAAATTTACAATTCTTTTGCCCAAACGCCCACTTAGTAACAAGAAATAAGACTCAGGTATAAATTATGTATGAGTTAATTACTGAAGTCTTTTTCTGGCTGAAGAAAACTTGGAATGTTCAGGGGAATTGGGCAGCACCAGTTACTAACTTGTTTGGATTGTTGTTACTTGTTTATCGTGTCGTATTGTTATTTCAAATATAATATTTATTTGATTGTTACTTAAATTTTATTTTATCGTAATTCGTCGTTACATAATGACGAAAAGTGTTACTTTATGGAATGATCGATTTGGTGTGGTCGCATCGTCACTTTATTTTTTTCTCTTATCTTGCCCTTTCTTATTATTAAATAATCTCATTTTATCTTTTACTTTACCTTTTTATATATAATTCTACCCCGTATCTTACTATTTCTTTTATAATATTGCAAGTTTGTTCTTCATATTGTTGGCATATGACATCATGAAATAACGATAAATAATACAGTCTATCCAAATATTATAAACTCAAAATAATATAATACAATACAATACTATACGATATATTACGAAACGATACATAACAACCATTCAAATAAGTTGTTATAGCTGTAACCAAACTCCTATTAATAAGGAAATAAAAGTCTCTAAGTTTTGCACCAGGTTTTGGTATAGTGGTAAGATTGCAGTCCCTGATGTGTGCTTTTGTGCACGTTAGGGACTTGAACCATGTGCTGAGAAAAGCTTGATATTTAATTGGTGAATAATAGAGAAGCAAGCTCATAATCCATCGAGTTTCAAATGGAAAATTGAAATTTAGGGTCTACACTTACTAGCAAGGCACCTAGACTGATATTGATCTTTTTCATTAAAAATTGTGTATGAACTTTGAACTATATAAAAGGAACTTTATAATAATATATTTGAAAATTTATTTAGCTAGCTCGATAAAGGATAAATTTCTACCACATGAAAGTTCTCAAATTTTATAGGAATATCTTGTTATTATAATTATTGTTATTTTTGTGCTCTAATACCGAAGACAGATTAATAGATTAGAAAACTTTTGTCATGATACCTTTTCGCCTATAAATCTTACAAAAAAATATTAATAAGTAACAATATAAACTCTAAAAATGACTAATGTATGTTGAGTTAATATTTCACAAGAATTGGCGTTTAAAATTTTCATAGTATGCATAATTCTTAGATGGTCAAAAATATAATACAAAATAACCAAAGAAAAGGGTTAAAATTATAGGCAGTCAAAAGATGGACTCCATTTTAATAACATAAGTATATTTTTCAAGAATATAATTATATAAACTGACACGTTTTTGCTTTTAAAGAAAGCGAACATTAAATGAATTTTAAATTGCTTTATTAAATTCACATATGTTCGTGATTTTTATTTATTTATAGTTTAATATGTATTGTTAATAATATCAAATCTCTATGCATTCAAAACAGGACAAAGAATTCCATTCAACTAACAAATATTCCAAAGATTTCTTGAGAAAAAAATAAACACACAAAAAAAAGAATTAATTAAGGAATATTTGAAAAAAGAGCGTGAAAAAATAATTAATTGAATTACAACTTATCTCAAATACTAACGGTGAAACTGGATACAGACGTGCCTACTTTAGCACGGACTAGTCAGTTTTCGGACTGGTCATTTAAAAATAGCCAACATTGCAAAGTCATTAAAAAATAGCCACTATTTTGCTACAATACGGAAATTTCCAGCATAATATACTGGAGATCGGTGCACTTGCGTATGAACTTCCAGCATATTATGCTGAAACTCCAACACGTAGAAAGTTTCAGTATTTTATGCTGGACCGATATATTATACTGGACTTCCAGTATATTATACTAAAGTATTTTTCGAATTTTGAACAGTATTTTCGTTCAGATTAATTATCTTTACATGAAAAATGAGTAAATTTCGATTACTTTTGAAACTATCGTTATTTTTGAATGACCACTCGTAAATCTGATTATTTTTTACTTTCTCCCCTTTGTAAGCCTATGTACAATAAAAAGAAAAATATTATAACCTAATTATTCGATTTATATAAGATAATATTATAATTAATTTTAAAGTTCAAAATGTTAGTCTTCTTACCTAGCTCAGTAAGGAAATATTTAATGACCAAAATTTTAGTTGGTTTTAAAATCCTAAATATTAAAAAATTAACTTAAATTTCAATTTCATCTAATGTGAAATTTTATTTTAAGGGGTAAAAAAGGCGAACGATATTTAGTTAAGTTTTTTGTGCCTTTAATATAGTACTAGTCTCTATTCCACGTGCCTCGCATGTGAAGCCTTAACAATTATTGAAAATTTTCTGTTTGAAGATGGTAACTAGTTTTAAAAAATAATTTAGCACATTTTACTATATAGCATACATTGGAACTCTTTGGATAATATCTCTTTTTTTTCCTTTATGATTTTAGCAATGTAACAGAGATAGAATATAGAAAATGAAAATTCTAAACATTGTTATTTTTGAAATATATTAAATTTGCATGAACAAATGGCATAAAAGAGGAAAAAAGAGAAAACGAAAGAGATTCTACCATATATTTCTTTAATTTTTTTGCGCAAAAATGTCTTTGGACAATGTTTATTCTACCATAGCTAATGACACATTATATTCAATTCAAATAGAGATTATGTGAAATAATAAAATCGTATTAACTTATATCTAGTTGCGGCCTCATAACATGGATCAATGTTTTTGGAGGCCAAATTATCTTGTTCATAATCATCCTAGAGAATATATATTAATAATAATCTTACAATAGGAAGAAAACAAATTTTATATTGGAGCACAAGATTCAAGATATAAAAAAAATGTAGTTAAGATATGAAGTGGAAATACCATATGAGAAGGAGATTAATTAACTGAAAAGTTGAACCATACGCATAAAGTTGAGAAGGAGATATACGTGTACGGTCTGCAACTTTTCATCATCAAATTAGGTGTCACTGTCCCAGTTCGCCCTCCGTGAACATGTCGTGATGACACCTAGTTCCTATAATTAGGTAAGCCTAACAATGCGAAAAACAACATAACTTGCGAAATAAATTATTTAAAACTGAACAACTAAAAGAAAACTGTATAAAAGATGTCGGTCGGCATATACTACTCAATAATGCGGGAGTCTATACTATCACCCCAAAACCCGAAAACTCACGGGAACACAAGCTAGAGGAAGTACTGAAAAATGGTCTAATCTCCAGAGATGTCTACAACAAGAGTACAATAGAGGCTAAATACTATAGATAGAGTAAAGAAGGAGACTCTTTGGTCTGCGGACGCTGCAGATGTACCTCGAAGTCTCCGTAGCTCGCCCTGCCTCAAGGATAGTGCGCCTGAGATGAAGTACCTGAATTTGCATAAGAAAAAAAAATATGCGCAGAAGGGGCATGAGTACACCACAACGGTACTCAGTAAGTGCCAAGCCTAACCTCGGTTGGGTAGTGAAGAGGAAGGTCGGGTCCCTACTGAGAACAATAATAATAATAAGTCTTGCAACAGTATGAAATATACAGAAATAATGGTTACAACTATGAAGTAAGACAGGTTATACGAGACCACAATTAACATTCAGAGAATAAGATAACACAGAGTAAAACAACTCAATATCAATACCAACAACGAGGATCTCCCTGGATACCGTCCTGTAGTCCCTTTCATCAACTGTCCAAGGAGCTACTGGGATACCGTCCCGTAGTCCGTCATATGAGTATATTTAAAGGATATATCGAGATACCGTCCCGTAGTCCAACTATCAATGTGCATGGGGGGGAGGGGGAGGGGGAGGGGGAGGGGAGATCTATCGGGAATCTAACCCACAGTCCCAAAGTAAATGTGCAGGGGGGATCTACCAGAAATCTAACCCGTCGTCCCAAAGTAAATGTGCAGGGGGATCTACCGAAAATCTAACCCGTAGTCCCAAAGTAAACAAACAGGAGGGGAGCAATCGGAATCCCACATCTGTAGTCCCAATGTAAATACGCAGTCACAACATGAAGATATTCAGAAATAAAGCTCAAAAAATACAAGGCAACAGGTAGTTCTAGCCTAACATGCTTCACGTAATGCAAACAAAGCAACTTGAGCGAATAGGCAATTTAGAACAACTAAGCATATTTTTCTAGCTAACACAATCTATAATTACAAATAAAATATAGCAGATAAGAAAGAAACTCAGTCTAAATATTTTAAGTAAAATTTGATTCTTCAACAATTCGCTCAAGTACGCGCTCGTCACCTTACGTACAAGGCATTCAATTACCAAATATCATATCCTAAGGGGAAATGTCCCCCACACAAGGTTAGACAAGCCACTTACCTCAAACCGACTCCAAATCAACTCGAAACCACACATTTTCCACGAGTATCCAACTCCAAATGGACCAAATCTATTCAATTCAATTACATATCGTAAATAATATCTCAAACAACTGATTCTACTATTTAATTTAAAGCTAAGACGTGAATTTAGATAAAATGACCTAAACGCCCCTCAGGCCAACGTCTCAGAATCGAATAAATTTTACATTTTTAGAACCCTCGTACTCTCACAAGTCTATACATAACAAGAACACTAAAATTAGAGTCCAAATGACCCCTCAAATCCTCAATTAAAGGTCTAAGAACTTTTCCCCCAATTTCTACAAAAAGTTTAAAATTAAATGATGAAATTAACTAATGATTGATGGAATATAACTAGAAAGAGTTAAGGAAACGTTACCCAATGATCTCATCTTCAAATTCCTCTCAAAATCGTCCTCCCCGAGTTCCAATTTGACTTTTATAACTTTTGATACTAAACCCTCGAAATCACTATTTCTGACCAGTGAATTCCGCATCTGCGGTCAAGGAACTGCATCTGCGGTCCCGCTTCTGCAGAACATTTGTCGGATCTGCGACTTTCACTAAAGTGCCAGCTTCCGCATCTGCGGACCACTAACCGCAGGAGCGGTTGCGCTTCTGCGAAAATTGCATTGCATTTGAGGTTCCTGAGGAAAAATTCCACTTTGCTTCTGCGGTCCTCCACGCCGCATCTGCGGTTCCCATGCCGCATATGCAAAAATACCAGAAGCAGCAAAAATCAGATATCTCCCAACTTCCAAAATCCTTCTGTCAACCATCCGAAATCATCCCCAATCCCCCAGGACCTCAACCAAAAGTACCAATAACACCTAATACTTCATTCAAACTTATACCAACCCTTAGACCACCTAAAACAACGTCGGAAACTCGAATTAATCAATGATTTAAGCCTAAGAACTTCAAATTCTATCAAAATACACTTTCGATCAAAAACCTAACCAAACCTCGTCCGAATGACCTAAACTTTTACACACGCATCCCAAATGATATGACGGAGCTACTGCAACTTCCGAAATTCCATTCCGACCCTCGGATCAAAATCTCACTACCGGACCGGAAACTTCAAAAATTCAAACTTCGGCATTTCAAGCCTAAATCAACTACGGACCTCCAAAACACATTCTGAACACGCTCCCAACCCTGAAATCACCTAACGGAGCAAACATAACCATCAAATTTTCATTCTGAGGCCGTCTTCAAACTGTTCTGACTACGGACAACTTTCCAACACTTAAGCTTTCATTCAGGGACTAAGTATCCCAAAACTCTCCGAAACTCAAAAATGAACATCCCGGCAATTCAAATTAGTATAAATAGACTTGGGGAAAGCAGTTAATTATGGGATCGGGGCATAAATTTTTAAGACGACCGGCCGGGTCATCACATCCTCCTACACTTAAACATTCGTTCGTCCTCGAACGAGCATAAAGACATACCTGAAGTAGTGAAAAGATGAGGGTACTGGCTGCTCATATCCCACTCGGCCTCCTAAGTCGCCTCATCGGTTGGCTGACCTCGCCACTGAACCTTTACTGAAGCAATATTCTTTGACCTCAACTTTCTGATCTGCCTGTCCAATATAGTCACTGGCTCCTCAATATAGGATAGATCCTTGTCCAATTGGACTGAATTGAAGTCCAACACGTGCGACGGGTCACCGTGATATCTCCGGAGCATCGAAACATGAAATACCGGATGAACCCCAGCCAAACTGGGAGGCAAGGCAAGCTCATAAGCAACCTCCCCAACTCGCCTCAAAATCTTAAAAGGGCCAATAAACCTCGGGCTTAACTTCCCTTTCTTCCCAAACCTCATGACGCCCTTCATAGGCAAAACTCGAAGCAGAACCCGCTCTCCGACCATATATGAAACATCACAAACCTTCCTGTTTGCGTAACTCTTCTGTCTGGACTGGGCTGTATGGAGTCTATCCTGAATCACCTTAACCTTCTCCAATGCATCCTAAACCAACTCTGTGCCCAATAGCCTGGCCTCACCCGGCTCAAACTAGCCCACCGGAGATCTACACCTCCTACTATATAAAGCCTCATACGGCGCCATCTGAATGCTGGACTGATAACTGTTGTTGTAAGCAAACTCCGCCAATGGCAAGAACTAATCCCAAGACCCTCCAAAGTCAATCACACACGCACGAAGCATATCCTCAAGAATCTGAATAGTGTACTCGGACTGTCCGTCCGTCTGAGGGTGAAATGTTGTGATCAACTCCACCCGAGTACCTAGCTCCTGCTGCACGGCTCTCCAGAATTGCGATGTAAACGGGGTACCTCTATCTGAAAAAATAGAAACTGGAATACCATGCAGATGGACGATCTCGCGGATATAAATCTCCGCCAACCGCTCCGATGAATAATTGGTACACACAGGAATAAAGTGAGCGGACTTGGTCAGCAGATCCACAATAACCCAAATGGCATCAAACTTCTTCAAGGTCCGTGGGAGTCCAGATACAAAGTCCATGGTGATGCACTCTCATTTCCACTCCGGAATCTTTATCTGCTGAAGCAACACACCCGGTCGCTGGTGCTCATACTTCACCTGCTGCCAGTTGAGGCATCTAGACACATAACGAACTATATATTTCTTCATCCGCCTCCACCAATAATGCTGCCTCAAGTCCTGATACATCTTTGCGGCACCCAGATGGATGGAATACCCTGAACTATGGGCCTCTGCTAAAATCAACTCCCGAAGCTCATCAACATTGGTCACACAAATTCGGCCCTGCATCCTCAATACCCCGTCATCTCTGATGGTCACATCTCTGACATCACCACGCTGAACCTTGTCCTTAAGGACAAGCAAATGAGGGTCATCATACTACCGCTCCCTGATACGATCAAATAGGGAAGACCGGGAAACCACACAAGCTAGAACCCGACTGGGCTCCGAAAGATCCAATTTTACAAACTGGTTGGCTAAGGCCTGAACATCCATTGCCATACGCCTCTCTAAAGCTGGTAAATATGCCAAACTCCCCAAACTCTCCGTCCGGCGACTCAAGGCATCCGCTACCACATTGGCCTTTCCCGGGTGATACAAAATAGTAATATCATAATCCCTCAACAACTCTAACCACCTCCTCTAACGCATATTTAGATCCTTTTGCTTGAACAAGTTCTGCAAACTCCACTGGTCAGTATAGATCTCACAAGGCTCACCATACAAATATTGATGCCAGATCTTCCAAGTATGAACAATACCTGCTAGCTCAAGGTCACGGACAGGGTAATTCTTCTCATGTATCTTCAACTGTCTGAACGCGTAGGCAATCTCCCTACTGTCCTGCATCAACACCGCTTCGAGGCCAACTTTCGAGGCATCACAATAGACAGTATAAGACCCCAAACCGGTAGGCAACATCAAAATTGGGGCTGAAGTCAAAGCTGTCTTGAGTTTCTGAAAGCTCACCTCACATTCCTCTGTCCACTAAAATGGGGCACCCTTCTAGGTCAATCTAGTCATAGGGGCCGCAATCGATGAAAATCCCTCCACAAAACGATAGTAATAGCCCGCCAAGCCAAGGAAACTACGAATCTCTATAGTTGAGGAGGGCCTATGCCAACTCTACACGGCCTCTATCTTCCTCGGATCCACCCGAATTCCCTCACTCGAAACCATGTGGCCTAAGAATGCCACATAACTCAACCAAAACTCACATTTTGAGAACTTTGCATATAACTTCTTATCTCTCAGGGTCTGAAGCCCGGTCCTCAGGTGTTGCTCATGAACTTACGGACTCTAGTAATATACCAGAATATCATCAATAAAAACAATAAAAAATGAGTCGAGATATGGCCTGAACACACTGTGCATCAAATGCATAAAAGCTGTTGGGGCATTGGTCAGCCCAAATGACATAACAAGGAACTCGTAATGGCCATACCGAGTCCTGAAGGCAGTTTTCAGCATATCTGCCTCCCGAATATTCGACTGATGGTAACCTGAGCGTAAGTCATGAATTGAGCCAAGGTGATGTACATACTCATGAATTGAGCCAACGTATCCTGAAGAGCTGGAGTAGTAGTGGCAATAATAGGCGTGCCAGGTGCCTGGGCTCCGGCTGGATCGCTGGTGGTGCCTCGTTGGTAGCTCATGCAGGTGCTCTGGTTGCACCACGTATACGTCCTCGACCTTACCCAGGCCCCGACCTCTGACGGCTGCAGTAGGGGGCGCGGGTGCCTGATCATCCCGAGTAGCGCATGTCCTCACCATCTATGAGAGAATGGAAGACAGAAATTTAGAATTTGTGATATCAAAATATCGCACGACAAGGAAATCAAGCGAAGTGGAAATTTTCCTGACAGTTACATAGCCTCTCGTAGATAAGTACAGACGTCTCCTTACCGATCAGCGAGACTCTAATAAACTAGCATGTGTTCCGTGACTCCTATGTACCTAGAGCTCTGATACCAACTTGTCATGACCCCAGTTCGCCCTCCGTGAACATGCCGTGATGGCACCTAGTTCCTATAACTAGGTAAGACTAACAATTCGGAAAATAACATAACTTGTGGAATAAATTATTTAAAACTGAACAACTAAAAGAAAACTGTATAAAAGATGCCGCTCGGCATATACTACTCAATAATGCGGAAGTCTACACTATCACCCCAAAACCTGGAAACTCACGGGAACACAAGCTAGAGGAAGTACTGAAAAATGCTCTAATCTCCAGAGATGTCTACTACAAAAGTACGATAGAAGGCTAAATACTATGGATAGAGTAAAGAAGGAGACTCTTCGGTCTGCGGACGCTGTAGATATACCTCGAAGTCTTCATAGCTCTCCCTGCCTTAAGGATAGTGCGCTTGAGATGAAGTACCTAAATCTGCACATGAAAAAAACATACACTGAAGGGGCATGAATACACCACAACGTACTCAGTAAATGTTAAGCCTAACCTCGGTTGGGTAGTGACGAGGAAGGTCAGGGCCCTACTGAGAACAATAATAATAATAAGTCTTGCAACAGTATGAAATATACAAAAATAATGGTTACAACTATGAAGTAAGACAGGTTATACGAGACCACAATTAACATTCAGAGAATAAGATAACAAATAGTAAAATAGCTAAATATCAATGGCGAGGATCTCCTAGGATACTGTCCTATAGTACCTTTCATCAACTGTCCAAGGAGCTACTCGGATACCGTCCCGTAGTCTGTCATATGAGTATATTGGAAGGATATCCCGAGATACCGTCCCATAGTCCAACTATCAATGTGCAGGGGAGGGGATCTATCGGGAATCTAACCCACAGTCCCAAAGTAAATGTACCGGGGGGGGAGGGATCTACCGGGAATCTAACCCGTAGTCCCAAAGTAAATATACAGGGGGATCTATCGGTAATCTAACCCATAGTCCCAAAAAAACAAACAGGGGGGGGGAGCTACCGGAATCCCACATCCGTAGTCCCTGTCATAACCCAAAATCCACTAAAGGTCGTGGTGGCGCCGGACACCGCTGTCAGGCCAGCCAATTAGATTACAAATTTAAAAATCCTTTCTAAATACATCAAATTCCAGGAATTTCCTTCCATTTTCACAAATAAAAGGGGGTTTTTGCTTCAATTTAAATTAACAATAACATTTAAATCAAACCTTTCGAAAACCATCCCAGAACCCGATGTCACAAGTGCATGAGCGACTACTGATAATGAAATAAAATACAACCTCTGTCCGGAATACAATGGACAGGAAA
>MU689659.1:15896-45894 GCA_026770625.1 Nicotiana glauca
ATACAATATCTACATATAACGTTATAAGCTACAAAACTCAAGCACAACTGAGGTTTTCCTCTCAAATTCCACTATGAATCCTGATAGCACCACACCATATGTGCCCATAGTCCGTAAATCATAACGTCTCACAGCATAGAAAAAAGCATCTTATAGATCTCCCCAGATCACTAGCAGGTTCAATAACAATCGAATCAGTATATCCTTCATCAATACAATTCGGGGCCAACCAAGCCAACTCAGGCTAAACACGTATCCAATCAGATTACCAACAAACTCATTACCAAGAAGCCTGAAGCTGCTCCTTCCACTACTATAACTCATGCTGGAGCCGTATGATACGGTGCCCGACACCAAATTAATACCGAAATCCACAATCTCGCCCGGCGACATTCCTGGCCACAAGGAACGCATCCGAAAAAGTCCCTCAATACCGGAACTGAATCAATGGTAGAAACCTCTATACTGACTGTAAGCACGTGATTTTTGCCCTATATGAGAATTACTCCAAAAAATTCAAATTAAATAGTTTTGTGTTGTTCGCAAATTTTGCGGATTTTTATGTTATTTTTCTTTTATTGTCCGCATTTGTCGTTGCATGTTTATTTGTTTAAATTAGCGAAAATACAAAAATATATTGCATTTGCATTTAGGATTTAATTTTACAATTAGGAGTAATTAAGTTTGTTTTATAGAAATGAAAAATCACAAAAATATGTGTTTTTGCATTTTTAGCATTTAATGTCCAATTGTACGATTTCACTTTAAATTGGTATTTAATTAGTGGGATAATTGTTATTAGGAGTTAATTAGTGAAAAGAAAAGAACAAAAATCGGACCAAGCCCAAACCTGCCCTAAGTCCAGTGATTAATTGGGATATAGTTCAGGTTAATTGGTGTTTAGGTTTACATTTAGGTCAATTGGTTATAAGTGAAGGTTTAATACAGGTTAAAGGGATTATTTGAGGTAGGACATCAGTTCAGTAAATCACAGGGGTCTTTAGGGGTGTTTTGGGATTAAAAAGATTTGAAATGGGTAATCTGAGTGGGCTGCCAGTAAGTACCAATACAACATTAAACTAATGTGTTGTTTAATAGATAGTGAAGAACAAGACACATTGGTATGGGAAGGGTTAATGGAAAGGATTAAACAATAGGATGCCCATGCTTAAGTGAATTAAACAATGAATTAGACACTTAGTAGTGGGGTTCAGGGAATATCATGGGTAAGAAGATGTTTTCCTAATTGTTTAAGTTTTCAAGGGTTATTGAGGGGTCTGCCTTAGGTATAAATAGAGGCAAAACTGGACAGATTAGGAGAGGATAAAAAATACTAAGAGTACACAAAGAAGGAGAGCTTAATAGATACAAAAGAAAAGACACTGAAAAAAAATGCTAAAGAACTACTGTTCCATTGAATCCTCTTGGCCAATTTCTGAAATTCCTTTCAAGTGTTGAAAATTTCTGGTTTGTCTATTGATGCTTGGTTGATTAAAAGCTTTCTAGGTGTATTTTTAAGGCTGGATTGGGACACTGGAAAAAGTCTAGAGTTTAAGAAAGCTAGAAATAGTCTGAAGTTCCTAAGTCAGTCAATAATCAGTCTAAGATCAGTTTCTAAGAAAAAATACAGAAACACCTTGAAAAGTTACTGTTCCGTTGGTTCCTAGATAAATTGGGGTCATAGACACTAATTCCTGCTCCCTGTGTATTGCTGAACCTGTTTTAGAAGTCTATTGATTCTGCTTTTTGAATTCGTTCAAGCTCAGTTGAGTCCATTTGGGTATCTGTTATTGTTGTGGGTCAAGCTTCCTTTTCTATTTCATTCTTGGGCTTCATTTTGGTCCTTCTGGTGCTATTTCGGGTCATTTTCAAGATGCTGGTTGTTATTGTCTTGCTGCTGCTGCATTTGTTACTTTGTTGCTGATCAGTCCTTTTTCTTCTGTTTCTATCGTCCAGGTACACGTTCAAACTTGATTTGATGTGGCTTTGAGGTGAAAAGATTAAATAAAGTGCTCGTCGTTTGCTTCCTGAAATATGTTTGTTTGAACTGCTATGTAGCAATAGTCGAGTAGATAGTAATTGATATGTATTTGTTTAAGTTTAATTTCGATTCGCATTTACATAATCCCTAGATTGTATAATTAGATTAATCTGGACTGTCTGGACTTTTAAACTTAGAATTGTTCATCTAATTCTAAATATTAGTATAGTATAGTGTAGTTCAAATCCTTGACTGTTTGGGCTGTAATGAATTGATAATGTTAGCCTTTGTTTAGTTTGTTTTCTCCATGTTAGCTCTAGTATTCTGAAATTAGTTATAAGTTTGTGAATCCTTGAACTTAATTGTGAGTATTATGCCTAGTAATGCTAGCACGTGAAATCAGAAATTTAATAGTAGCAGGTTAATCAGAAATAGTTATGGCCTAAATGTCGGGAGTCTGGTAAAAATAAGAGAGGTTGGAGTCCGTTAAGTTTAATTACAACTTGCCTTGAAATCTGTTAGTTTATTAAGTTCATATGAATACATATCTCATATCCATTAAGGAGTTCATGTTTTGATATTAATTTGAGCATGATTGAAATTAAATAGGTACACAAATTTCAATCTGTTTGATAGTTATACCTGGACAATCTGGACAGTAGAATTAGGCCGATTCTGGGCCCAGTTACGCCATTATTGCTTTAAGCATCACTAGGCCTAAATGGTTATGAAATCATGTGGCTAATTCCAAATAGCCCAATTCATCCAATAATGTTAATTTAAATTAACTAGAGAATAATTAGTTTGTTATGATAATATTGTTTGTCAATTCCATATTCTATTTAGAATTTCAATTTTAGTAATATTCACTTATAGAATAAGGCATGAAATAATCTCCCTTTGTACAAGCTCTATTGCAATTTTCGCTTGCATTCGTCTTAATCCGATAAATAAGCTATGACCTCTTCAAACATGTAATTAATTAGGAATTTTCTCTGTTATTTTAGAGACGAACTTAATAGAAGAATCATAGTCATTTAGGATGGACCTTTAAATAAAACATGAGACGAGCCTCGTCGGATAAAACGCACAAGCTGCGGGGCCATCAATAAATATATATATTAAAATACTTAGCTTTCGGGACGGGCTGTTTAGCGAATTTCACGGCCTTCTCCAAAATAATAAGGCGTTAGTCTCTTTAGAACCGTCTTTAATAATTTTACCTTCCTAAATTCGGGTGTGCATTTCATGCGACCCAAATCCAAATCCCAAAACGTTGAATAAAATGTGTCGAGGATCCGGGTGCATTTCATGTGACGTGATCCAAAAACATATTTTAAACGACGTTCAAATCCTTAAAAATAATTTAAAGCGGTTGAAGGTTAAAATTTTCACATAAGTTAAAGCATGTTATAAATCAGATAAATAAGCCAAATATGACAGTTGAGCGACCGTGCTAGAACCACGGAACTTGGGAATGCCTAACACCTTCTCCCGGGTTAATAGAATTCCTTATCCGGATTTCTGGTTCGCGGACTGTTAAATAGAGTCAAACCTTTTCTCAATTCGGGATTCAACAGGTGACTTGGGACATCATAAATCTCCCAAGTGGTGACTCTGAATATCTTAATAAACGAATCTCGTTTCGATTGTCCTTTAATTGAAAAAACTCCCTTTACAACAACCTTCGCGGGGTGCGGTAGCGTAAAAAGGAGGTGCGACACTGACATCCGTCACAAAGGCCCAATTAAGGAAAGCAATACTTCCCATCCATCCGATGGTCTTTGGAGATACAACTACTCTGCTAGAACATAATCTGATGCATCCCGCCACGCAACCTTTGGCATTTTCCGACATAACCCATAGCACAATAGTCTAGAATGACCCAACACTGAGACAACCAGGCTACACCCCAATGTCATATCCATAATCTAATATACCAAGCAAAGAAAGATCCACTCGGGCTTCCAAACCCCCAATAGCCACTAACAGAACCAATACACACTATCTACAACCACTACATAGCCTGAACATGTGAACTCTCAGTCTCCAGCTCCACATAGCACACAAATTACTGCACCTGATCCCAAATTCTGCAGTATAAATACATATTACACCTCGAGTACCCAATCATTCCACGAAAGATATTCTAAAATTCCCCTGAGCCATCAAACAAACTTAAATATCAGCAGTCGATCTAGCAAGAAAGTGTCGCAATACTACCGAAGTATCATCAGTTTAATCACATTACCCTTCTTTCGAGACATATACTCTCGACAAACCACTTCCAATTAGTAGTACCATTTCCTCGATTACCTGAGGCTACCCGTTGCCTAGGAATTTTATGAACTTCTTTTCAGAACTGAACTGTAACTCATCCAGCCAAGACCTTCCGTCAATCCCATCTAGAAGAAGAATCATTACACATTCCATTCTTCGCATGCCCATAGGCAATATATACTTCTCTAAACCACGGTAAAACTCATCAAGAACTCTCTCTCCCAATTTCATTGCACAAGCTAAACTGCTAGGACTGAATCCTTCTACCCGAACCAAGTTAAGCAAGCTGTCAGAACTCAAGAGCCTTGTTGCACGATACCAGTAAAAGCTCATTACCTCGAATACATACGAAGAATTAATCATATCCTTACCATACGAATTCGGTCTACTATCAAGCTATTCCATCTATCAAATTTTTCTTTTTGTTCATCATCCACTTGATATTTCTCCCTCGTTGTAGCATCACAATGCCTCAATCCAGGCTTACCACACGAGACTCGCATATAAGACCACATTGTTTAAGACCCATAGGCCACTGAATACTCTCTCAACTGATCCCAGAAATACCACATGTCTTGGTCTTTTCTAATGAAAATACAGTCCCTAGACACATACACAACCTTAAGACACCTGATTATTACATGCCAAATCTTGAACACAATAAAACCATTCTCGAGAGTCATCCACTCTTACACAACTGTAAATTATCTTGCTTAACGAACAGAACTACTCGTGCCTTAGTAGCACTCTAACACCACAGGACATGATCTCATACCAATACAAACGAACATCTTCCTTCTCTATACACCGAGCATTCTTTATCAACAATAGCTCAAGACATCCTATTATTTCCTCACATCTACGAAGCACCATGTAACCTTTATCAAAAAATTTCTTTACTTGTGCCATCCTCGGCTCAATTTCTACAACCAAGACTGATCCGCCAGCATACCTCGAAACGGAAACAACATAGCACATAACCGTGCGATCAGCTAATCAACAACAACCTCCCCAACTTGGCTCAAAGCCATCTATCAGGACACATTTAATAACCCACAATACTTTTACTCTAATGATGTCACAATATTATAGTGAGATTAAACTCAAATCATCTACTAGTCTATGAAAACATAAATCCTCAGATACTGAAATCCTCTACAAACCTCGCATTCATCCCCACATCAGCTGAGTCCACTCTCTGAAGCGACCCAAAATTTCAAATTACAACACGTACCTTTCAATTACACATGGGATCTTCTAACAGACATAAGGATCATACTACTCAAGAACACTCCGCAGGAGATAACACACCTGCTTCGCCTCAGTTTAGTATTTCAGCACACATTCCACCGTCATACACATAACACAGTCATTTAGTCTTCCTGAGTCTGAACTCATACCGCCACATGTGATGCACTTACTTTCCAACTAGGAGATACGAAAACATTCTTCATGCGCCCATAATTCGGGCTACACATCAATCATAATAGGAATCGAACACTTAACCGTTCATCCATTTTCCAGCAGACTTCTTTGTCACTACCAAGTCATATAGATACATCTCGCAGTACCAACATACTCATCACATGGATATCCAACCGACATTTCAGCTAATAAGGACAATACCAAACATATAAGTTCAAAACACTTGCTCACACGATCAGCACCTCAGTGCTCAAGCCATAGGCAAGATCCGGCCTCAAGTCCTCTAGACTGGCCCAACATCAAACTTACGGGATCACATCTTGCCCCTTGATCGGGGAATCACAAGCCATCAAGGCACATACAATACTGAGCGCTCACGTGCGCATACAAACGTGTGGAAGGAATTTCAAGAGTTATATCTCAGGCTGAATCCAGTACGCACGATAGGAATTCTAAGAAAGTGAAGTTTCCTAAAGGTTCTACAGCTTCTCGAGGATAAATACAGATGTCTCCGTACCGATCCGCGAGACTCTACTAAACCTGCTCAAGACTCGTGAGACCTAGTAACCTAGGCTCTGATACCAACTTGTCATGACCCAAATCCCGAACCCGGTCGTGATGGCGCCTCTCGTGAAAATAAGGTCAACCAACAGATTAACAATACTTCTTTTAACAATTATTCAACATTTATAAAGCTAAAACATGATTAGCATAATCAAAAGCGCGAAAAACAACGATAACAATAGGGAACCATCCCGTCACAGCCCGACATCGGGGTGTCACTAGTCATGAGCTACTACAGAGTTCACTAAAGTACTACAAGTCCAGAAATAGGAACAAAGTCTGAAAGTAACATGAATAACATAAAATAAGGGAGAAGATCTGGTGTCGAGGATGCTAACAGTCACCTGGCTCCGCTATGATAACAAATCTTCAATCAGCTCAAAACCCGCTACCGGGTGGTCAAGTACCTGCATTCGCACACGAGGTGCAGGGAGTAAAGTGAGTACTCCAACTCAGTGAGTAATAAGGGTAAATAATAACTAATCAGCAATAAACCACGTAAGGCAAATCAACATGCTATATGGTACAGTGTAACCATTGAGAAAAACAGGGAAAACGTGAAAATCCTTTAGAAAATATCTTGACTCAGTTCAAAACCTCTTTTTTTTTACAATATCTTTTCCCAAAAGTTAAGCAATTAAATGCGGAACAGGTAGTGCAAGTCAGCACAAAAGTCAGCCCTTCAGGCACCAACAAGTATGCATAATTGAGCTCATAAAATTGCCCTACAGGCAATATTCTTGTTCCTGGTCAGCCATTGTTACCTGACCCGTTTACATCATACAGTGTCATTGTTACAACTGCCTCAAATTTATCCTCTTTAAAAGTGATCAGACAATATCAGAACAACAAATAAATATCTCAAGAAATAACACAACAACAAAAAAATGCACAAAAGCATGAATGCAATTCAATGCATGTGACGGTACACTCTGGTACCCACTGCGGCGTGCAGTCCGATCCATTTAACGTCGATGGCGCTCACTGGGGGTGTGTACAGACTTCGGAGGGGCTCCTACAGCCCAAGCACAATATCAGCCATGTTTTGGCTTCAAACAAGCTCTCGGCCTCAATATCAATATATCATCGCTGCGGCGTGCATCCCGAGCCATCCATATATTCAGAAATCACTATAACACTGCTGTGGCGCGCAGCCCGTTCCATGCTCAGTCCAGAAATGCACATAAGCCACTTGGGCAATATTAACATGAGGGTCCTCAGCTCAAAACGTCAATAACATATTGTTTAAGTTTTCAAATCTTAGAAAAAATGGCTGAGTTTGCAAAATGGCATTAAAACCCTGGACCGAGATCAAATAATATGCAAGTAATGCAAAAACAATAATATAAATCCCCGAAGGGTTCACATAGTTGGCACAAAGCCCCAAACATGGCAATCAGCCCAAATTATAATGATAACAAATAATTTCAGTCAAATACGCGGTAAAATCAACAATCGGGACGGACCAAGTCACAGTCCCCAACGGTGCTCTACCCCACGCTCGTATCCGGCGTGCAAGTCACCTTTATACAACACTATGATGTGCAAATCCGGGGTTTCAAACCCTCAGGATATCATTTACAAGTATTACTCGCCTCGAACCGATGAAATTCCCCGCTCGCGATGCCCTTGCCCCTCGAATTGGCCTCCACGCGCGTCGAATCTAACAAAATTCAGAGCGAATGCATCACAATATGCCGATGGAACAATACCCAATCGAAAACAATCTAAAAATATCAAGAATCTCGAAATTAGAAAAACCCAAGCCCCGAGCCCCGGGCCCACTTCTCGAAAAATCAAAAAATTAACAACACCGGGTTCTTTATCTCGTCATGAGTCTGTACATACCAAGAACACCCAAATCGGACCACAAATGGCCCCTGAAATCCCAAATTTAGAATTTCAATCTCAAGCCCTAATTTCTTATAATTTGGCTATATTTTCATAAATTTCAAGGATGATTTCACAATAAAATCATGTATTTAGTTCATAGGACTTACCTCCAATCACTTCCCGTCAAAACCCCTTCAATTTCCGTCCAAAAGCTCTCAAGAATGACCAAAAATGGTGGAAAAATGGGTTGGGTTCGCAGATGAAATGTTTTTAACATTCTGCCCAGATCATTGTAGCTAACTCCATGCGATCGCATTAGAGCCCTGCGATCGCATAGAACAAAATTCCAGGGCACTGTAGCTAACCCTATGCGATTGCATAGAGCAAAAATTCTAGCTCCAAATTTAACCCTATGCGATCGCATAAGCCTCCTGCGATCGCATAAGCCTCCTGCGATCGCATAGAACAAATTTCCAGGGTCTCAAATTACTCTATGCTATCGCAACACTCCCTATGCGATCACATAGCAAAACCAAACAGCCCCCATAATTCCTTCTATGCGATCGCATGAAACCCTCTGCGGTCGCATAGAACAAAAGTTTTCTGCAATTTTTCTACTGTATTTTTCAACTCAAAAATTTCCGTTAGCCATCTGAAATCACCCCAAGGCCCCCGTGACCTCAACCAAAAATACCAATACATCCTATGACGTTATTCAAACTTGTTCCAATCATAAAAATACATCCAAAAACACAAAAACCATCAAATTACACTGGATTCAAGCCTAAGTTTCTTCAAAAGTTCCGAAATGCGCATTCGATAAAAAACCCGACCAAACGATGTCCGAATGACCTGAAAATTTGCACACATATCCAAAATCACCCAACGAAGCTAAATCAACTCTAGGAATTCCATTCCGACCCTCGGATCAAAATCTCACCTATCAACCGGAATTCGCCAAAATACTAACTTCGCCAATTCAAGCCTAATTCTACACCAGACCTCCAAAATCACTTCCGACCACGCTCCTAAGTCACAAATCATCCCCCGAAGCTATCCGAATCACCGAAAATCACGTATGAGCCCTCTAACTCATAAGTCAATGTCCGTTGACTTTTCCAACTTAAGTCTTCTTAAAGAGACTAAGTGTCCCATTGCTTATCAAAACCATTCCAAATCAACTCTCACATACTACATACCGATAACGAAATATGAAGAAGCAATAAACGGGGAAAAACGAAGCAGCAACACATGAGACGACGGGTCGGTCGTCACAGTTCCCAAGAAATTTATTAAATAAATCTTAGGCAGATCCTTATGTAGATTAGAGCAACCATGGCGTACATGATTTATTTTTATGTCTAGTGTAATTGGTACACTAATATATCTGGCTAGAACTATGAGTATAACAATATGCTAGCAAGATATAATTTTATTCCAATGTGGAGATATTGGAATACAATTAGTATTATATTTCAAAAGGAATACTTGATGTAGATTTGTTTATTCTAACAAATATTGCCAAGATTTTGTTAGTTATGCAAATGCAGGCATTTTCCTAAAGTTCGTTCTTCAAACATTCTATTTGCATGTGAGAGTACTGCCATTTTATCATTTTTACAAGGCAGTTAATTGTTAATACTTATTCAAGTCATGCCATGATAAGCAATTGATAAAGCAAGGGGCTCAATACACAACAAACGTGTAACTTGACTTTGAAGAGAAGATTCCAATAATATTGGAGATAATGTTGTTTGCTTATATCAATTGAAAGAAGGACTATCGAATGAGACAAAATAAAGCACATTCACCAAAGTTCTTCAACAAATTTTGTTCAAGTGATAATTTGACAAACTTCTTCACAAGACATTGCGGATCTCAATATTAGAGAAGTTGTTATACAAGCTTGGAATTCGTCGTCTCCGAAGAATAAAGTGATATTTTCATCAGGGAAGGCAAATACGCGCTATACTCTTTTTCCCTTAGCTAAGATTTTATCTCACTGGGTTTTTTCTAGCAATGTTTTTAATGAGGCAACAAATAATGCGTATTACAAGATATGTGTACTCTTTTTCCTTCACTAAGATTTTTTTCCACAGGTTTTTTTCTTAGTAAGGTTTTAACGAGGCACATTATCTATAGACATCTGAGGGGGAGTGTTGTGAAATATTATTTTGTAGTGGATGTCTATAACTCCTAAAGAAGTTACTTCCACAACTCTTTTCCATTAAGTAGATAACTCCCACTAATTCTCACCATTATAGTTGTAACTCCCACACCTCCATAACCTCCCCATGGTCTTTCCCGATGATCTCAATAGTTAATACCATATTTATGATATCCCTTTGTATACCTCAATATCATCCTATAAATAGAGTGTTTGGACATTCACATTGTATACACTTGAATACATGGAAGAAATAGATTCTCTCCTCTCTTTCTCTCTACATTGTTGTCTATTTTTTTGTTTTTATTTTATTACTTTGAGCTAAGTTTTGTAACATACTCATATTTCTTTTTGAAAATTTTTATTATTTATAGGAGGATATTATTTTTTATCTATAGATAAATCACCTCAAATTAATTTTTCATGTAGAATTAATAAGATAAGACTTTAACTCACTTAAATTATAGGTAATATATTCTGTTTGCTCAAAGGTTATCATATACTTTATGAGTGTAAAACAATATAAATAAATGAGGGACAATCATAGCAAACCATAATAATCCATTGGACCAAATGAAGGGAACGAAAATAAGTACTCAGAATTAAGAGGAGAGAGATATTAAAATCTTTTATTGATAATATTGGTTTGGTTGGCCTCTCTATGAAGAGGTTCAGAGCCTTACAATGATCTTTCTATTTTCCACAATATGGGTCTCTTTTTGTCTTCTCTCTCTCCCTGGTGAATAGTGGCGAGGAAGAAGGCCCCCCCTTTCTAGGGTTTTCTCTCTTGGTATTTATAGTTGTGAGCTTCGTGAGGTGGAAATAAGTGGTTGTGACCACGTTGGAGTTGCGCCTTCATGATGGCAGGTGGGCCATGGCCTTGTTGATCGAATCAGATAAGGGTTAAGTACCATTAATTATGAGTGATCGTACCACTTATTAATCGTAAATCAACTTAAGATGAGATTAACTTCATTAATTATTGTGGGGTCGGATTCTGACCCATACAGTTAGTCCCTTCGCTTATCGAGATCGTGCCTTGGCCGAACTCGATGAGTGGACTTCATCGACTGTGGTTTGAGAAACTCGGATAAGGAGGTCGACTGTCGCTTCGGTCGAGGCCGAATTCCCTTTGGCGACGGCCCTCAGCCTTGTAGAATGTTAGTGTTTTGTTATCGTGTTATCAAGTCGTCGTTTGATCAAGATTGAATGCTTCTTCTTGGCGAAGGAACTTGACCTTTTAACTTAATTCGAGTGAGATCGAGCTTTGTTGCGCTCTGATCCTCACATTTGTTTGGGAGCATAGCCGTCGACTACGGCGGACGTGCCGTATGTGGTGCGGTCGAGGGGAGTAAGGGTATGCTTGGTACGTATTTGGCGACGTCTAAAGTTTTGAAGGCGCACGGAACATCTCTTCAGCGTTCATAGGTCATTACAATCATTCCGACGACGATACGCTGGTGGGTGACTGAGAAGTCGCTTCGTGAAGCTTGTCATGATGACGTACGTTTTTGTAGAACCGAACCGGTTTGCGGTTGGTCATGTAGTTAATGATGGCTATTGGGTTTCGCAAAAGTAATTTATGTTGCCTATAAAGATGGGCTGAGGTATTCATTTCTCATATTTTCATTGTTCATCTGAGAGTGATTCTGAAGAAACTTTTTCCTCCTGCTAACTCACCTTCATATTTTTTCTTTGATCGTTATAACTTTCGTCTTACCCACCAAACTTTATTCCTTTCTTGTTAGTAACTCAACAATGGCAGGCAGTTCTTCCCAAGATGTTCTTCCGACGGATTTTTCGGTCAACTCTCTGGTAGTTGAAGGGCCATCTCCGACAATGGGGGGTGCAGAACAGGCGGAGATCGATGAAATTCCGCCAGTCGACGAGATAGTATCTCGGCCCGAAGGCTTGATGACTGACTTCACTGTCGATAGTGGAGAGGATCCGGTGGATAAAGCCCCGTTAATGGGGGAAATTGGGATGGCCCAACTACGGGAACAAGGGTTCATCCCCAACTATGCTAACGTCATTTTTGCGAGAAGCGAGGAGAGGGTCCACACCGACCACAGTGGATACTGCGTCTTTTATGCCTACCCCTTCAAATTGGGGTTTAAGCTCTCGCTCCCAACGCTGGTGGTTGATTTCTGTCGTTATTACGGGATATGCCCAGGTCATCTTGCTCCTTCTCTTTACAAATTGCTAGCAATGTTTATCAAGTATGCAGAACTGGTCGGTAGGGAGGTTACGCTGCAACATGTGCTTAGTCTCTATGCTCCCCAGAGAGTTCGCGGTACCATGATTCAAGTGTGCCCTCGTGGGTCGAAGGGCCTGACTGCGAAATTAGATGATGAGGTCGACCCTCGCCCTTTTGAGCACTTCTTTTACATTAGGACTGAACATTTAGTGGCATGCCCCACTAGGTTCCCAGAGGCTTGGAATCATGCACGTAAGTTCTTTAATCGTTGAATTCTCCTTTCTACCCCTCCTTACGTTTTGCTCGTAAGCGTTAACTCGTGTCGATTTTGTAGCCGAGAAGTCGCTGTCGACTCCGTTAGCTGGGATACACGGGTGGTTGAGGCCGTGCTCCCCCATACGGAGGAGATACGCACATGGGCGTCTTTCTGGGAGAGGCATGGTCGTAAGCCTGTTACATGTGAAAAGTTGATTCCTTCTTCTGTTCCGCTTTGATTCAATTTTATTCATCAACTTTGCTTTTCTGTGAACAGGGATGGAACGCCGTGTCAAGGCCCCTCAATTGGCCTTCCGCCGGTCGAGCGCGATTGCTCGGCTTACTGCAGCGCCGGTTCCACGCCTAGTACCGAGGGCGGCGTTAGTTGAATCTTCAGCGGCTCCTTCTCCAGCACAGGCCGCAAAGCGGGACGATGGGCCATCGAGGGTGGTGCGCCCTAGAGAGGACTCGCCATCAGATGGGGAGGGGGAGAGGCCATTGATAAGGCGCAGGGTCGTGTTCACGTCGGCTCCTCCTGTGGCGATTAATTTGGACTCCCCCCCCCGGCGGATGCGGAGGAGAGTGAGGCTGCGGTGCCCGCCCTTGAAGGTGGACAAACAATGGGGGTTGCCCCGGTTGGATTAGGGCCTGATGATACCATCGCTTTGGCGACTCAGTTGGTGGTTCCAGTCGCTGAGACGGGAGGTAGTTCCTCAGCGGCTGCTAAGGTTGGCGAGTCAAGCGCTCCTTCGGTGGTTACGGCGAGTGGTTCTACCTCGCCGGTGGCAGAAGGAGGAAGGGATATTGTAGGAGATGAGTACGAGTCCGAACTGACTTGGACTCCAACGGCGTCCGTATGTTCCAGGAAGGCTTCACCAATTCAGCGGTGTGCGCAGAGGGGAGATCTCGCTTCATCAAGGTTCCCACGGAGTTGAACTTATTGCTCCAAGGGGAGAGTTTGGTGCTGCAGTTTGAGCTGCTATGCTCGGAGGCCGAGAATGCATCGTTGAGGGACATCACGGATATCATACTGATGAATGAGGTGGCCGTAATGGGCTTGAGGGTATGTAATATGATGTCTGTTCGCTTCTTCTTTGCTTTAGTTTGTTTTTTTATCCTAATCGTTGCCTTTGCTTTACAGTCTTATTTGTTGGAGGTGGAGAGCATCTATCGAGCCAACGTCGCTCGAGGATATTTTTGCGGGCGTTGGAGAAATATCGTCGGTGCCGAGATCGGTGCCGAGAGATATGTGTGCGTTTGAGGAATGATCCCCGTAGCCGGGCCTTGGTCGAGGAACTGGCGAGGCGGGAGCTTCAGATGCAGCAAACACTTGGCAGAACAAGTGCTCTCGAGGAGCAGCTCCGTCGGAAGGACGAGGAGCTCGAGGCGGGGAAGAAGGTTGCAGTTGAGTGTGAGCGCCAGGGCCAGGCTAAGGTGGCGGAGGCCGCAACGGTATGGAGCGGGATAGTGACTGCGTTAGAGGGTGAAGTCGCAGCTTTGAAACTTCAGGTGAGGGATGCCTCGTCGAGGGCTGGGGCGTTGAAGGAAGCTATCCGCGTGCACGAGTCCCAGCTGGCGTTGGAGAGGGCTGTTGCAGCCTTTAGAGAAGCGAGTCTCAAGGAGCGAATCGGTGTCTTTGAGCAGGACGCCCAAGTTATGGCGGACCGAATTACGGCCTTAGAAGAAGAGAATCAACGCCTACGGGACCATGCCGCTTCTTCTATCTAGGCTCTCGAACTTTGGGTCTTTGCTGAGGCCCAACGTGATGTATATAAGAATTTGTGGAAGGTCGGCATCGTGACCGAAGCTGCTTTCGAGGGAGCGCGTCAAAAGGCTCGTGAGGCCCGTACCGACCGTGGTTTTGACGCGGCGACGCCAGAGGCTGACGATGGTGTAGATGGTAGCGCGGATGGCGCCAAGTAAAAAGGTGCTATGCATTTTTTCTTGTCTTGTTCGCCGTTTGGCATTTTGGTGTTTCTTGTTTTTCTTCTTCTTTTTCCTTGTATTGACCGGCCTTGGCCGGGTGTAAGCGGGGATGACCCGCAATTAACTTTGTAGATAAATGAGATCTCCTTTCCGTTATTTTCCTTGTATCTGTTTTGAACCTCCCATTTTCCCCCCTTGGATTTTTCTTTGCATGCGTTCGAATGGGTGATTTGCCTTTGAGTTTGACTCTGGTAGGCATGTTAGTTTTTGATTGTTGATGACTTTTCTCCTTCGACTCGGGGTGAGCGAGTCGGAGCCGTTGCTTGGCGATAGTGACGCTTAGTCTTAGTCCCAGTTCGGGCGTGGTCGAACTACTGGCCGTGATGATAGAAAACGCGGCCTTGTAGTTTGACCGGGGTCGAACTTTACTTGTCCCTAATCTTAGTTCGAGTTGGGTGTACTTACTTGAATGGCGAGGGTGCCTAACCCCGCGCCTTGATTCGTTGGAGGTTGGGTTTTGCTGAGTTCAATTATGAAAGAGCTTGGTCCGAGTCCTGGTTCAACTGCGGTTGAACTTGTTAGATTCGAGGACGAAGGCATCTCGACTTGTGGTTCGAGCGAGGTCGAACCCGTTGGATTTGATGGCGAAGGTGCATAGCGTGAATCATGGTTCAACCGTAGTTGAACTTGTTGGCAAGGGCACATAGCCTGAGTCCCAGTTCGACTGTTGTTGAACTTTGTCAATTTTGATGGTAAAGGCGCATAGCCTGGGTCTTGGTTCAACCACAGTTGAACTTGTTGGCGAAGGCATATAGCCTGAGTCTTGGTTCAATTGTTGTTGAACTTATTTAATTTTGATGGCGAAGGCGCATAGCCTGAGTCTTGGTTCAATCGTAGTTGAACTTACTGACGAAGGCGCATAGCCTGAGTCTTGGTTCAACCGTAGTTGAACTTACTGGCGAAGGCGCATAACCTTGATTTAATGGCGAAAGCGCATAGCCTTGATTTAATGGCGAAGGCGCATAGCCCGGGTCCCAGTTCAACTGTTGTTGAACTTTATCAGTTTTGATGGCGAAGACGCATAGCCTGAGTCTTGGTTAAACCATAGTTGAACTTACTGACGAATGCGCATAGCCTTGATTTAATGGCGAAGGCGCATAGCCCGAGTCCCGGTTCAACTGTTGTTGAACTTTGTCAGTTTTGATGGCGAAGGCGCATAGCCTGAGTCTTGGTTCAACCGTAGTTGAACTTACTGGCGAAGCGCATAGCCTTGATTTAATGGCGAATGCGCATAGCCTTGATTTAATGGCGAAGGCGCATAGCCCGAGTCCCGGTTCAACTGTTGTTGAACTTTGTCAGTTTTGATGGCGAAGGCACATAACATGAGTCTTGGTTCAACCATAGTTGAACTTATTGGCGAAGGCACATAGCCTGAGTCTTGGTTCAACCGTAGTTGAACTTGTTGGCGAAGGCACACAGCCTGAGTCTTGGTTCAACCGTAGTTGAACTTGTTGGCGAAGGCACATAGCCTGAGTCTTGGTTCAACCATAGTTGAACTTGTTGACGAAGGCACATAGCCTGAGTCCCAGTTCAACTGTTGTTGAACTTTGTCAGTTTTGATGGCGAAGGCGCATAGCCTGAATCTTAGTTCAACCATAGTTGAACTTGTTAGCGAAGGCACATATCCTGAGTCTTGGTTCAACCATAGTTGAACTTGTTGGCGAAGGCACATAGCCTGAGTCTTGGTTCGACCATAGTGGAACTTGTTGGCGAAGGCGCATAGCCTTGAGTCCCAGTTCAGCTGTTGTTGAACTTTGTCAGTTTTGATGGCGAAGGAGTATAACATGAATCTTGGTTCAACCATAGTTGAACTTGTTGGCGAAGGCACATAGCCTGAGTCTTGGTTCAACCATAGTTGAACTTGTTGGCGAAGGCACATAGCCTGAGTCTTGGTTCGACCATAGTTGAACTTGTTGGCGAAGGCGCATAACCTTGAGTCCCAATTCAGCTGTTGTTGAACTTTGTCAGTTTTGATGGCGAAGGCGCATAACCTGAATCTTGGTTCAACCATAGTTGAACTTGTTGGCGAAGGCACATAGCCTGAGTCTTGGTTCAACCATAGTTGAACTTGTTGGCGAAGGCACATAGCCTGAGTCTTGGTTCGACCATAGTTGAACTTGTTGGCGAAGGCGCATAGCCTTGAGTCCCACGTCGTGGGTATTGAGTGCTGAGGCTCGGTTTTGATTCGAGACCTTGAGCAGCTTTTATGTTGTCTTCCCAATCGGGGTATGTAGGCTGTCTTGAGGCGACTCTCGGCTTGAGATATCTCCGTGCTGGTTCCCGGCCGAAGCCCGTATCAGGGATGCGGGAGATGCCTTACAGAGATCATCCCTTAGGATAGTTCTTCTTCTTGTTTGCACTACCCGAGATCAGAGAGAGAGAGGACTTGGATCTTGATTTGAGATCTTCGAGGTCCCCTTATCCGATATGCCGCTTTGGCTTGTTTGAGCTGGGTTGTTTTTTCTCATTTCCGGCGTTTCTTTCCTTTTGGTCCAGGGAAGAACTACACGATTTTACTAGGAAATCTCCACAGACGGCGCCGAGTTGTTTGCTCAAAAGTTATCATATACTTTATGAGTGTAAAACAATATAAACAAATGAGGGACAATCATAGCAAACCGTAATAATCCATTGGACCAAATGAATGGAACGAAAATAAGTACTCAGAATTAGGAGGAGAGAGACATTAAAAGCTTTTATTGATAATATTGGTTTGGTCTGCCTCTCTATGAAGAGGTTCATTGTCTTTCTCTTTTCCACAATATGGGTCTCTTTTTGTCTTCTCTCTCTTTGGTGAATAGTGGCGAAGAAGAAGGCCCCCCTTTCTAGAGTTTCCTCTCTTGGTATTTATAGCTGTGAGCTTCGTAAGCTGGCAATAAGTGGTCGTGACCACGTTGGAGTTGCACCTTCATGATGGCGGGTGGGTCGTGACCTTGTTGATCGAATGAGATAAGGGTTAAGTACCATTAGTTCTGAGTGGTCGTACCACTTATTAATCGTGAATAAACTTAAGACGGGATTAACTTCGTTAATTATCGTGGGGTCGGATTCTGACCCATACTATTCTACAGTTGAACCTCTTTGACTAAAAAAAAAAAAAAAAAACAAGAAGCATAAAGCTACACTAAATGAAATTTGAAAAAAACTAAAATTACAAATATGATGGTAATAATGATAAAAAATAATACTCCCCTACTTACAAACTTCTTTCCTATTTTAATTGTGCATAAATTTGATTGTATACATTTATTTAAATCAAACTAATTTATTTTATCATGATAAACAAGGTAAAAATATATATGTATTAATTAATTATAATATATAGTAGATAATAAAAGATTGTACGGAATGCAGATATTATGTTATCAAATTTTTTGTGTAATCATGTATTGCGAGTAAATTACCTAAATTTGACCTTATTTTACACACAGCACCTCAACCCATTTTTCTTCATTTTCTTTTCTTTTTCAGTCCTTTTTCGGCTGAACCCTAAACTGAAAAAACCCCGGTTGCCATTTTCTCTTCCATTGCAAGAAACACCCACAACCATATTCAAAGGTCAGCTTCCCCAAGCTCTAAATATTCAATCTTTCTAACCCTATACTCTTTCGATTTTTAGTTTTTTTATCGATGCTGTGGTGATTAATAATGATTTGTACTGTGTAGAAATATTGAAAGAATCCATGGCAGAAGTGGGTGAAGCTACTTTATGTTGTGCTCAATGTGGCAAGCCCGCTCATCTTCAGTATGTTCCCACTCTTTTTAATTTTGTGTTCTTTTTTCAATTGTAAAAAAGATGTTTTTGTAATTTTCTTTGTTGAATTTGATTGCTTGGGTGAGCTTTGATACAAATATATGCTTTATGATATTCAACTGAGTTTGAGGTTATGCATATTGCTATGTGGTCGGATTATAAGAATTAAAGATTAATTTTTTAAGAGTTAAGTGGATTTTTTTAAAGCGGTCAAGATGAAAGAGGATATTCTAATTTCAGCAGGTGGAGAATGGTAATTTTAGTTTTATGACTTGAAGATGAAACTGGGGATTGATGGAAGGGATTAGAGTTAGATCGTAGTGTGTCAACTTAATTTCTTTGAGAATAAAAAAGACGACTGGAAATTGTTATCATTAGGTAATACATCTGATTACAAATGTAAATTGTGCTAGGGTATTTTTGTGTTCTTAATGTAAAACTCAATGTTGCTGTTGGAGTATAACTTCTGTTGTTGGTAAAGGTAGTACAATGCGAGATGTTTATCATCCTAGCTGGTGAAACAAGTATGGTATCAATGTGGTGATGAAAAGTAGAGGGCAGGCCCATTATCACATGAGTCTAAAGCTGGAACTGGTGGATTTCTTGGTTCTCAAAAAAGAAAAAAAAAAGGTTCTATTGTGGTTTAAAACTGAGTGGCTGAAAATTCTGAAGATATTCCAGATATAGTAGAGTAATTCATATGAAATGGAGAGATGGATATTCTGAAAAATTCCTTGTTTATCGCATAAAAAAGAGAAGGGACAAAGTAATTCTGACGCTGGTGTCTCCCACTCTCCATTTTATGCTTTGGTCAGCTTATTTGGTTCCTTGTTTCATTTTGTTTCCTCACTTGGTGACCTTGTATAATATTTTATTGATTTTCATAAATCATATAGAATTCCATTTTGACGTACTGTATTTGTGAGGGTATCATAAACTTACTTATGGGGACCTTTGTTGATCATCCTTGGAGTTGAAAATTTAATGCATCCAATACCTGTTGGCAATTGCTTTGGGTGATCTTTCATTTGCTTTTGTAGTTATACTACCAATAGTTGGTCTTTTAGTGATGTTACTTTCACAGAAGAGTTTCTATACTCTGATTTCTGAGCTAATTTATTTTTTCTACTATTCCAAGGTGTCCCAAGTGCGTGGAGTTAAAACTTCCTCGTGAAGGAGCTGCTTTCTGGTTTGTAGCTATGACCATTCTCTTTCTGAACTATCTTTTCCATCTTTCATTATTGAGCTGAAGCTTAATTTTGTGATTACTGATATGCATAACTATATCACAGCTGAAACCATCAATCTGTTGGAAATAAACTTTTTTTGGGTAACATCTTGTACATAGGATGTATATGTTCGGTATAGCTCTTGTGATGCTAGAGAGGGATAAGGGTGTACTTGCTGCTTGTTAAAGATTTAATGTGTGCATATCTCTGCACCTTTAGTGCTATTTTTGCAGAATTTTCTATAAGAGGACTATTTGGCACATCGCAAAGCTGGATTGCCTATTTGCATAAGTTGTTCTATTTCAATAACTTAAGTTTTCACTGGTGGGAACTGGACTAATTAAAGGACATCATAAAATATAACATTGCTGCTAGTAAACAAAAAGTTATAAGGATTGCAACTACCTGTCCATGAGAACAATGTAAAGTGGAACTTGAAAAGTTATCTGCTGCTGTGTGCTGTGATTGTGAACCAAAAAAATGGAAGGCTAATGAGATGAGGCTCTCTTTCGATAAAAAATATTTAGATCTTTGTCTTCTCTGGTCATTAGCTTGATACTTTGGTTTTGATGCAAGATGCTTCTTGTCAGCACGCAGGATTGTTTCAAGTCATCTTGGAGCTCTCACAAGTCTGTCCACTTGAAGGCAAAATTATCTTCCCTCGGAGCTGCAACTTCAGGAACAGCCTCACCTAGCGATGGTTGGCTATATTGCTTGAGGAAAGGACAGGCTCGAACATCCAAACTTCCGCATTTTGACTGGGCTGGGTATGTTTGAGATGGTTCTTACTCCTAGCTAATGAATTTTGTACTTACTTCTCTGATGTTACTTTGTTGAGGATTGCTATGGTTTCTCCTCAATTAGAAAAGGTAGAAGTTAGAACAACACATTTATTAGTATAATGGACTACTTTTAACTTGATCTCAGCTAGTTTATGATGAAACTAAAACTGGCTTGCATGGTCTATTTTGGAGTCAGTGTGTTGCTGTCCTCCTCTACTTGTTTGGATGCTTTTTTTGATTGTCCTTAACCTCGTTGGGTTTTGGAATGCATATTTCAACTGACATTTAGTCCAGCTATAGTTTCTTAGACTTGCTTGCTCTGGCCCGGAGAATCACTGAAGGGTCTTGACAAGTTCCTATTGAAACTAAAATAGGGTAGCAAAAGTCTACTTTGAGTCACAGTGTTTCTCTTCCTAGTTCTAAACTTAACTGGATTAATGAAGTCTTCTTTGCTTATTTCATGTTCAAATTATGTAAACCTTATTTTATGTATCTTTCTGCAATTCTCACTGCCTTTTCACTTAAACCTTTCTTAAAGAAAATTATTCAAAACTCATCTAGTTCTGTTAGCAGTATTTCTTTCTCAAAAAAGAAAATTATTCAAAACTTATTTTTGCTATCAAAACATGGTGTTATTAACCTAAGTGGTTGTCCAAGCAGCTATATGTTATAAAGAGTAAATAAACTTTTGAGTTCGCTGTATTTTGTAAAATGATTTTCTTTTGGAACCAAAAGTGAACCAGCACTAATTATTTGCACTGATATTGGGGTAAGTGCAAAGATTTGCTTGATTCTCAGCAGTAAGCTGATGTCAAGGTATTCAACACCTTGTGTCTTTGGAAGGGATTATTCAATACCTCGTGTTTTGAAGATGAATTATCCAACTTCCTCTTCTAGGATTCAGATGTTAAAGATGAAAAGTTTTCTAGGCTTCTATGCTTATATTTTTATCTTTGTTTCCTTTTTGTGTGAAGCTTTTGATAGCTGAAATAGGAAGATAACTAGATAAATTAACTGGCGTTTTAGTTTCTTGGTTCTAACAAAAAATATTGAGCTTTACTTAGTTCCCTAGCATGCTGCGCTCTTCTGTTATATAACCAAAAAAGCTAGTTTCCTTTTTATCTTTTAGTTTCCCTTTCATCTTTCTGCTCCTTTTGAACATAGCTTTTGCTGTAATACACTGCTGCAAAAATGCCACATTCACTCTCCCTTTTTTTTCTTCCCCACTTTTCTCTTATGTTCCTACAAAGTTGCTGCTAATGTTTGTTGTCTAAAAACCTATTGTGCCGCCTTCTTTCAGGACGCTAAGGCCCTATCCGATATCAAAAAAGCGTCTTGTACCTGATCATATTGATCAACCTGATTGGGCAGAGGATGTGAGTCATTTTATCTTATTTCTGTATATTGCAAGTATTAGTCAGTCATATGCACGCGCGCACACTCACATGCTTCATATTTTTGCTCTCTCTTATGGAGCTGAATAGCTAAAAATGTTGACAATTGCTTCTATGAATTTGCTTATCATAAGGAGCTTATGTGGTTAATATTGCATGTATTTCCTGTTCTGAAGATTAACGATAGAAAATATGTTATGCAGTTTATTTTGTTTGTCTTATTTTATAGGGTATCCCAAAAATTGAACCCAATAGTGATTTACAGCATGTCGTTGAGGTACCATTTACGTTTAGTAATGATTTGCAGTTATATTAGATGTTTGTGCCGTAACAAATTAAATTTTTGCTCACACCACCTGCTTCTGCTCTAAACAATTTGAAGATCAAAACTCCAGAGCTGATTTCGAGGATGAGAGAAACATGCCGAGTAAGTATTATCAGTTTATGTTTTCTGATTATGATCTACGAATAAATTATCTTCTTAATTAGTCTTGTCATAATTCAATATTTTCATTGTCTGTGAAGCATAGCCGTTTATTATACAATAGCTATGCCATTCATTTGCCTGTCCTTTATTGAATACCATGTACTAGTCTTTTTCTAAGTACCTTCCACTACTTCATCATCATAATGTCTCAGGACAGTAAATGAGTTGTGAAGTTAATATGTGTATATTCTTGGAGGGTTGATGATTCTTGCCATTGTTTAGAGTATTGATGTGGTTTAGAAAGAAACTTCTAAGGGACTTCTGGGAATGTGTGATGTGACATTTAAGATTCTAGCAACTAAAAGGGGAGGAAAATAACACTGAGGAAATATGTGAATGGAGAATGGAGTGTCAGCAGACCAGCAAGAAAAAATGCATACATTGTGCCTTGTAATTTTTTTGTTAATAGATGCAATTGCTTCCTCAAGACTTATGTGAGATCTGAGTGAGATTGAAGCCTAGAAGGTATGTGTTCACATATATTTAGAGATCAGAAAGAAACCAAGTTAGGAAGGTTAGATGCTCTATAATGAGGCGTTAGATCTCATTCTATGACAGGATACTTTCAAGCTATGATAATGAAATTTGGTAATCAATAACTGGAATCAAGGTTCTGAGTAAGGGGCGTGGGGTTTCCATAACAGATAACTGGCATCAGTGGTTACAGGAATGTTGACGTATTTGTATATCCATCATCTATCGTCTAATAATTGAGAGCACTCAATTCAATCACATCCCAAGCAAAAAAAGGGAGTGGTTATACTCTCTTGCAAAAACATGCAATAACCTTGATGCTCGCTAAAAGTGGTATTAGGCTAGAACTGATAGTCGTCCCACTAAGAGTAAACCAGGGGCACCAACCTCATTTACAGAAATCTTATATTTCATTCCATTTACTTATCCTACTATCCTCTATCGGGCTGAATATGATGGATGGTTAGTGTTCCTAAGGCTATAAAGTTAACATGCCGTGCAGCTTTGGCAAAGAACCATGGTCTAAGCATGTTCATTGGTTCTTCGCCAATCTTTAGGATGCATAATTGGTTTTATTACCTTCAAGACCGAAATCTTCACCAGAAGAATGATTCTTATAATATCTGTGCGTCATACAATGATTCTAAGCTTTCTTGGTTGAGAGATGGCGAGGGACAAATATTTGGCAATACTTTGCTCCTTCAACTTTATTGCATTTCTTGAAGTACTTGTTTATTTATATCCTACCTTCAGATAGCAAGGAAAGTTCTGGATGCAGCGGCTCGTATTATTCGGCCTGGCATGACAACGGATGAAATTGATGCGGTGGTGCATGAGGCTACTGTTGCCGCTGGTATGCTGATAGGGCTCTGATTATTTTAATCACTTCTAGTAGTTGCAATTGGTTATGGAGGCCATTCCCAGCTTGTTAGATTTTATTAGATTTCAGGCTTTAGTGAAGTTTGTGTTAAAGCACAACCACTTATTTCCTCCCGACTTACACAGTCACTTTTTTCGTGCATATTACACATTTTACTTGTACTGTTTTTTTTTAATACTTGGTAGAAGGTGATGTTTCCTTTGCTCCCCAAATTAATACTCGACATGGTCTGAGCTCCTGGTTCCCCAAAAGAAAGAAATGTTCCTGGTTCCATAAGACACTTATTCCTTGCGCTTGTATTTCAGTATGATGCTCTCTGCTAAGTTAGATTGTAGGAAAATCATCCTAGCTGAAGTTTGTTGGCTTCATATTTATCAATTACAGTGCTTAGCAAATCCTGTTCTTAAAGAAATTGCTTTATATTGGATCACCTGTTCTTCTAATATGTGGAGCTGCTGTTTAACTCTTTCTTTTGGTGGCATATGCAGGTGCATATCCATCTCCGTTGAATTATCACTTTTTCCCCAAGTCATGCTGCACGTAGGTACTTTATCTTGTAAATGTTCTTTATGCACTGTTATGCAGGTTCTAGAATTTACTTAAAGATGGAATTCTGTCTGCTTGTTGCAGGTCAGTCAATGAAGTTATCTGCCATGGGATTCCAGATGCAAGGTTAGTGTTACATTAAGCACCGAACTAGTTCTCATTTGCATTTCATGTTTCCTGCCCACTTTGTTTTCGTGTGGGGGAGAGGGGAGTGTGTTTTTACCAAGTTACCTTTTTTTGAAAGATTAATCATGATTTAACTACTGATGAGTCTCGGCAGTCTGTCTTTTCTCAATTTTCACCTGCGCCTGAGCTCTTTCCTTGGTGGATGTTATCATGGCATATGTGTTTACTAGATGCGTGGTTTTGAATAGAAAAGATGTATTTTTCTGATAAAAAATTGTTTAGGCTGTGTGTCATTTGTCACTTCTAATTGTTTCAGGAAATTAGAGGATGGTGATATTGTAAATGTTGATGTTACTGTATATTACAAAGGGGTTCATGGTAAACCATTTTTTACCATTGATCTATTTGATAATGTTTTCACTTCTTGCAGATTTGATATTTAACTAGTGCATTGCTGATTATGCAGGTGATCTGAATGAAACCTTCTTTGTTGGTAACGTTGATGAAGCATCTCAACGGTTAGTCCAGTGCACATATGAGTGTTTGGAGAAAGCAATATCAATTGGTAGGTTGCATTACTATATGTTATGCCTTGAATACTTGAGATATCATAGGCTTTACCGTTCCACGAACATCAAACTTGCTGCCTTTGATTCCTGAAGTAAAAGGTCTTTAAGGCAAGTCTAATAGTTTTGCAAAAACAAATATAGTAAGTATGACTCGTCAATTAGACTTATTAAATATGTTCTATCCCCTTCTATTCTTTTTGCTATTTTGGCCAGTTGTTTGCTCTTTTGGTCTGTCCATAGCAGCTTTTCTCTTTTGCTTGCACCTGCTCTATATATATGTACCTGAGTCTCAAATGGTCTTGCTGAGAAATTTCTGTTCAATATGTTCTTAAAGTGTTTGGGAAGTGAAGTTACGGTGCAAGAGTGTGCTAGTAAAACATGTTGCCTGTTAGGAGTATGTTTCGGTTCATCTTGGCTTAGAATGTTGATCAAAACTCTAGGTGTCTCACTTTTTTCGTTATGCCATTTTATTGCAGTTAAGCCTGGGGTGCGGTTTCGGGAAATTGGGGAGGTCATCAATCGACATGCTTCAATGTCTGGCTTATCTGTGGTAAGATAAAACAAAGAATAGTTTGCCTTACTACCCCATCAGGTGGATTAGTGAAGCTCGGTTGTGTTGGAAGTTGACATGTTTTACTTTTTCTCATTTTCTTCTTGCAAACTGGGGTGACAGGTGAAGTCATATTGTGGTCATGGCATTGGAGAACTTTTCCATTGCGCACCAAACATTCCACATTATTCAAGTATCCTTAACAATATCTTTTTAGCATTTTATGATTTATCAAAAAAAGTCGCCTTTTAACATTTAAATCTTTGTTTTGTCATGTGGTGAATGTAAATGTTTCAAATATTTCCGGCAGCTTCTAGCGCAATAATGACTGCAGTATTGATTTAACGTAATATTTTCAAATATTGTCCAATTAGCACCTCTTGAGATTGTGGCAATCGAAGTTGATCTTGCTTTACTACTGTCAATTTTCCCTTTGGTGTTACCTTAACCTGATCAGGAAATAAAGCAGTTGGCGTTATGAAAGCTGGCCAAACTTTTACAATTGAACCAATGATTAATGCTGGTGAGTTCTTCAGTTCTAAATTTATTGTGTACTATTCGATATGAAATATCTTTTCCTTGTGTCTTGATTAATTCTATTGCAGGTGTTTGGCGTGATCGCATGTGGCCTGATGGATGGACTGCTGTGACAGCAGATGGGAAACGAAGTGCTCAATTTGAACACACTCTCCTGGTATTACTTCATTTTACTTCCTTTTTGGTATACGAATGATTTAATGCTAGCTTTTCTTTATTGCGTGCTGTTTCAGATTGATTTGAGATTACTTGGTTTTGATGAATTGTTTGTTGCTGCTGAACACTGTATTTAATTACAGAAAACTCTTTCTCGGATCTATTTTTTTATTTAAACAATTTGGAAAAAATAAAATACTGGACCCAAAGATATCCAATATATTTGGTACGTCAAGCCATGATATGAAAGAAACGCTGTAAAATCTACACTTGTCATTAATACCAGTGTTCTTCTACTTGGTAGAATTTGCAAAACTGACATAGATGCTTGGTTGAACCACAATACTTATGTTTTGTAAGACATTGATTTGTCATTCACTTCTGCATTAAATCATGGAAAGTTATTCAAATCACGATGTATTGACTTGCATGATAGCAACATATCATGAGCCATAAGGTCAGCCTTGTCATTTTCTTTTTATTTTCTGTGGTTTGGGGAGGGGAGGGGGACTAATGTTTCTGTGGCCTATATTTTCTTTTGTAAAGGCTTCTTTTAGGAGGTGCGCATTCGGTCGGTTTTGGTTATATTCAGTTTGATTTTTCAGTTGGTAGGTAGGCAAAGCGATTCCCGAACTTAATAGGGTTGAATAGATTTTTTTTTCATTTGCCTTTTTCTATATAGGTCAAATTTTAGTTCCTGCGTCAAATTACAAAATCTTCCTTTAAATTTGTAGAAATTAATTATCATACTCTTGCCAGCGATAATTATCATACAGTATTTAAAAGATAAATCCAGAATAAGCCTAAGAAAGAATTAGAAAAAAAGATTTAAGTAAGATCTCATAGTTTTTTGGTTTTAGTTTTTTAGTTTCAACTTAACACATAAATAAAATACCCCTGTATTGTGAAATGAAAATTGTAATTGACTGAAATGTTGAAACCTGAAAAGAAAAGAAAATGGTAAGTTCAGTTTGGTTGGCCTTTTCAGTTAAAACTAAATAAAGCACACGCCTACCTCCTAACGAGAGGATACATGGGTTGACCTTTTGATGAAGTCCAAGTGCTCGTACCCTAAGATGATGAAGAAAAATGCAAAATGTAAAATGACAGCCTCCACAAATGTGTCCCACATAGGAAATGTTAATGAGCAGAGTCGAGTCTAAATTTGGCTTGGCTGAATAATGTTTTGATCAATGGCTCTATATTCAAACTCAATGTGAGAGCTCAGCAAGCTCGTGTGCAAATCTGTGTACTGAAGCCTTTAACTTATAAATCCCAAGCAATCAGAAATTTTCAAATTCTAGTCACCACCCAGGATAGACTAATAGATCAGATGTGAAGGAAAGGTCAGAACTAATTGGTGGATACTATGGTGTTTCGGCCAACTTGCGTGTCCCTCAACTAATCCATCACACACTTGCTACCTTTCACTAGCACAAGTGTCAGGTAGGTTCATCAAGGCTTGAGCAGAGTGCGGGGTAGCCACTGGGTACTTGTTACAACTCTGAACCACAAGGTTTAGGCAAATGGGATGAGTTCACCTTGTGTTGCTCCTGTTGGGGTTCGAACTTTGGTTCCAAGATTGTCACTCTAGCTCTTCAATCGCTAGGTCAACGCCTTAGAGGCGTAAAAAGTTGTCAGATTTAAAGTGAAATTAATCAGAATCAAACTTTTCCCCATCAGATTAGAGAATTATGAGACATTTACTGGTCTTCTGGTATGACAAAGGAAACAATAAGATCTGCTCATTCAAATAGAAAATTTTCCTAAACAATCAATATTAGTATGTCTGCGCTAGAAAAGACTGAAATGATACATACTTGTATACTAGAACTTGGCATCAAGAGGCGAGAACTGAGAGGAATGCCGGATTAACTTTTATCAAGGCTATTTCTATCTAGAAACACTAAAGTTTATGTTGGTGAACTTCAATGAAGCAGAGCCAAGCTTGATGGAACTATTGGATTTCTTTCTGCGTCTCACTATCAGAAAATGTTCATATATGCACGCTAGTTAAAGATGTCAGAGAATTGCTTAGTAATTTTGCTTCGTTTGGGTTGATTGAAGTGTGTTTCTGGTGATGGATAATTTTTAGGTCACAGAGACTGGAGTTGAAGTACTCACAGCACGCCTGCCGACATCTCCCAAAGTGTTCCCTTGGCTGAGTTCTTGATTCGTGGTTTGCATTTAGCAATTGAGGATCCAGCTAGTCATCAAAATTTTCAGTGACAAGTTAATCTATTTATGTGTGTCAAATGTATTTTTTAATTGATTAGCTTTCGAAATTTTGGTCTTAAATGTCGTCCAGTTTGCAGACTCAGAATCATAGGGTAAACTAGATGAACGAATCAGTCTTTTCTTGAGTCAAATGCGATAATGAAGCTGAAGCTTTTGGATATCTGATTTCGTATTAGATTAAGCTCTATCTAAGGGGCTTGCTCGGTTTGCCGTTAAGAAAAAACAATTCCATTATATAGCGTTTTGTATAATTAATATAATGTTTGTCTTTTGGTATAAAACTTAGAATTACTAAGTAGATTATATATTGAAGACAACCTTTGGTTTTTATAGAAATCTTCATATCAATGATTGGATGTGGCCTGTGGGTATAAAATTTTGCATTACAAGTAACATTAAAGAGTATGCGTGAATCTTTTGTGTTACTATATAGTGATTAAATGTGAAACAAATATAAGTGCATTAGGCAATACTTATCCAAGAGCACGTGAACTGGAAAAATACTTTTATAGTTGATCCTTTACTACGATATTGCTACTTCAATATTATATTTCATACATAATTAGCTTGTTGCATGCCAGTCTTTGTGTCATTATTCATTGCAAACGATCATTTATTACAAATCATCATATAATAGTTTACGATTATAATTCTTGCATAACTAGTCTTGAACAAAATAACACCTAAAGTTTGTGTGTAAGAAGACACAGTATCTGTCCATTTCCTAAGGTTACTAAACTGGTAGGTGGAGAGTTGTTAATGCAGATCTGCCTATCAACGTTATGACCGGTTTTACAGTCCTTACGTGTACTTTGATTTCTTTCAATTTCCATATGGTGGAACTTTTTTATCCATATGGTAAGATTAGCGACTGCCTCTCTATGATTCCATGCACTATACTGGACAGTGCCGCTATCCATTGAATATACCTTGATTTTTTTTTTTTCCTAATCAGAAGGATACACCTTTGGGACATTGTTCAATTCTTGTTTAGGAAAATGGTTAAAATAAACCCTTTTTAGTTGAAAGAAATGGATTTCTGTGACCTACCAGCTTGGCCATTCCATCCTTGAGTATATCGAAAATTGTTTACATCAAATCGCATAATGTAGGTCAAACGATGTGTTGAGATTAACTACATTGATTTCAGGTAAACATCACCGTAAATTATCTTTTAACCACCACTATAATAACGCCCCTACCCTTCCACCTCTTCTGCGAAGAGTCCGACTTTGAATACAATAGCATATGGCGGCTCGATGTTAATCACTCAACTGTAATTATTCCATGATCAGATCGCCGCTGAAACTCTTTCTTGCAGATTAGGTGATCTTTCAACGTTTCTTATTTTACATCTATATCTATATATTATTAAAAGGAGAGAAAAAAGCCCTCTCCTTAAGCCAAGTGGCAACCTAAAAAAAGGCCACATGGCATTATTAGTTATTAGTTATTATTTTTGAATTTAATTATATATAAAAAACAAAAATAATAAAATAAAATAAAAAACTACCATATATATATATATATATATATATATATATATATATATATATATATATTGGTTACTTTATTTGGGTTAATAATT
>MU689659.1:48049-61411 GCA_026770625.1 Nicotiana glauca
TATATATATATATATATATATATATATATATATATATATATATATATATATGTGTGTGTGTGTGTGTGTGTTATTTTATTTGAATTAACAAATATAGATATCTTATAATTAAATATAATTAAAAAACAAAAAATAAATATATAAAATAATAACTACCTATTCAAATCAGGATGTAGTTTCAAGAGAAAAATATTTAATAAAGTAATATACTAGTAAAAATTTCTATTAGGAATGTAATAATATTAAATATTAGATGATATAATAAAGAAAAATACATAACAAAAAAGTTATTCAATGCGCTCCCTGTATAAGTCCCGTTAGTTTAACAGAGATTTTGTTCATTAAGATTTAGATAATATTATTAAAGATAATAGAATAAAATTTAAAATAAAAAGAATATTTCAACAGTAATAAATTATAAATCTTCTCATATATGACAAAAAGAAAGCGAATATTAAATATTGGTTAATATAATAAAAAAATATAAAACAAAAAAATTATTCACTAACTATATAAGTACCTTTGATTTAATAGAGATTCATTATTGGGCATATCGTATTGACAAGTAAGATTACAGTTGAATTTTATTAAAGCAATACAATCTAATAGGATCAAACAAACCCGATCATAATTTAATTTAATTAATATTTTTTAATACAGACCGCGCATCGCGCTGGTACCACTACTAGTTTTGTAATAATAACAGAGAAACGGGATTTTGTTCGTTGTGAAACATTTGAACACTCAGAAGATCAATCTCACCTTGACAATCCAAATGAACTGCACTTGCGCAACCGAGTGAGAGGAATACAGCGTACTTGAAAAAACAGCAATTACCATATTACCTATTTTTAGTGAAACTTTTTCGCAATTTGCAGTAATGTTACAGACCAACCTCAGACCTCTTCGTTTGCCGACACTGCTGTTTGAAATACTCAACCAAATAGAAGAAACAAAACCGGAGCAGTAACGACCAACTCGCTGATCGCGCATGGTTCTGATACTTAAACGCATCTGACAAGCATTTAGTCCTGCTTTACAATTTTCCACTTTTGAACCATTACCATAGGAGGCACTCTTTCTTGAAATGTAAAACAAGGAAACTAAAACCCAGCTGATCCAACAAGTGAAGAGTATGATGCATTTTCATCACTGGTGAGTCCCTGTTCAACAAATTTGTGGGATGTTCCAACATTTATCTTCGAAAGTGTCCCAACATCTAGGTTGCACATCGTGCAGAACTCTAATCTCTTCTGTTTTGCTTCTGCAAAATCACCGTCCCAGCAAGTTTCGGAGATAATCTCAAGTGCTTTCTCTAGTTTGTCTTCTGGTACAAGAGTCCCATTTTGTTGGAGCACTAAATAAACTTGCTCAGCACTGGCTTTTCTTATCTGCAAAAATAGTTGAAAACAATTGTTGAGAAGACGGTCAGTTCATTGTGGCATGTTCTTAATTTATCTATTCACCAATCTTAAGTTTCACTATGCAGCTGCTTTGTGCTACCTTTGGAAATCGGTGGGTGAGGAGAGGTAGTAAATGACAGAATGCCTGGATGTTGATGGGCTCTGATACTGATGAAATATATCCTAGTATCTCAATTCCAGCATACAGCTTATAGAAATCTTTTGATCCTTTCAACTCTACACTAAGAGCTTCTAAAACGCCGGCACAAAATACTGCAGTCTGGGCCTGTTAAAAGATATGTGTGAGATAGATAGAGAGAGAGAGAGAGAGAGAGAGAGAGATGAGTATAGGCACATCATCCGTACAGCCCCAAGCAAACAGCGATAAGCATAACTTGGTTCGTGCAGAATGAATGCAGTATACACCAGAGCAAATGGAAGATACCAGCTACATGAAATACTGGATATTCAAAATAAAAAGAAAATACCTAGTGGAAAGTAGACTAACCTCTATGTTTAAGAATACCTTTTTGCTGAATAGGATCTCAATTGTCTGAAACAAAACAAAAAAGGTAAACACATCAGTGTCAGATAACATGTTCCACATTGTTGCATAAGAGCTTCCAAAATGGTTTAGCATTATCCTGAATTATTCCATCCATTGCCTTGAAGTTTTGGGTTGGAAGCTCGTTTTATTTGACATGGTATTAGAACCAAAGCCATTCCTAATGTTGGGCCACAGATGTTTTGTTACTCTTCGCTCCAATCGTCCAGTCCTAGACATGCACGGTGGTGTTTGAATGCTGCATAGCTTAGACGTATATGTAGTACTTCTCATATGGCTCTTCTTGTGATTGAGTTAGGCCCAAGGTCCAGTTTCTTAACATGTTATTAGAGCCTAACTTTGGTAAGTTTGTTTTCTCAATTACCTTCTTACTATATATTCTATCACTCTAAGTCCCTCTCTCTCTAAGAAATCCGAACCATTAATTCTGCTCAAAGCCTGATTTTCAGCCTGTTGAACCAATCTCAGGTTTCAACCAATAAAAAGAAATGTCCAGGATACTGCATAGACAGACAAAAATGTAAATTCTCCAGATTTCTGCAATAAAATTTTATGATTACGTCTATAGCCTCCTGCCTATGCCAAAAAAAAAGAAAAGAAGAAACAATTGCTTGCATAAATCATAACAAGAGAATTTTAGAAAGATGTAACACATTGTGATCTACAATTTAAGGAAAGGGTCGACAATCATCTTTTGCAGAAATAAAACTTGAAATTGAATTTACCTTCAAAGTGGGTGCTATGACTCTGTCACAATTTTTGTACGTTTGAAGAACCCAAAGAATGTCATTAGAAAGATTGTACTCTCTAGTTACATTTTCATCTGTTGACTGAAGAAATTCAAGCAAAGCACTGACTGATGCCTTTGTCAATGAATCTTGCAAGCCACCGATGGAAATAACCAACCCCGATATCACATATTTGCTATAGCAACTGATACCAAGCAACTGAAGAAAACGAGGAAATGAGTAAGTAGGTACCTGCAGGATCACACAGAAAGGCTTCTTTGTCAGATAACAAAATTTATAGCAACCAAAACAGAAAGGCAAGCAAAGTTTGACCTACCCCCCATTTCAGATCTGCATCGTCAGGAACAATCTGTTCTAGTCTCTCTCGATAAGGTATAAATGGTACAAAAATTGATTTATTATGCAAAATTCTTCGAATAGCCTTTGCAGCTAACTCTCTTAATTTATCCATCCTCTCCACTGCTTGCTTAACAATGCCTCCAACTAAACAGGTTGCCACATTTTCATCAAAGAGAAATTTCATCTGGTTAGCACTATCTTTCTCATCAAATTGAGAAACAGATCCAAGTTCCATTTTCTCCGACTTGCTTGAGAAGCCCTTGAGTTCTCTCTTGCATAGAATGTATGTGCATCTCTCAAGGCCATCTATGGCAGCTTCACGAACCCAAGAACCAATGTCACCTCTGTTATCTACAGAGTAATCGTCCAAAGCTTTAAATAGAGTCTGCATAACCTCATTCTTAATAAAAACATACAGAGATCTGTATTCTTCTGCAGAGAATAGATGAGAATATTCTTCTGGCTCGGTCAAAATTTCACACACTGATACAAGTGCTTTGGCAGAATTTACCCGTGCTTCAGCATCTCTGTCTTCAGGTTTAGCCTATACAGTATAAAGTGGTTAAACATTCAAGATAATGTGCAGCTTAGTTCCTCATCAGCAATAGACAAAACAGAAGAGGCACTTTTTTACCTCAATTTCACAAGCAGCACAAAGCTTCCGAAGTATTTCCTTCCATCCTTTAGCTAGAAACTTATATGGCAAAACACCAAGCGCAAGTGAAGATCCTCGTCTAGCAGCCACATTAGGATCAGTCAATTGCTCAAGGTATCTTGATGTAATGGTATTGATGCCTTTACTTTCCGAAGCCACAAGGTAAGCAGGAAAGAAGCTTTTCAAGGCTGCAACCGCAGCCCCCTACAAGCACAGTAGTGAATCAGGCAATTCACTCAAAAGAAGCTAATCAACAGGAAACTGACAAAGTCACAAGATTAACCTGTATCTGGGAATTAGGATGTCTCAAATTCTCATGGAGTGTATCAAGCAGACTCCGCTTTATTTTATCTGTCAATTGGATACGAGATAAAGAAATGCACTCAATGAAACGGGAAACAGCAGAACGCATTATTTCTCCACCCTTTCCACGATATAGCCGTGCTTTCTCAATTGCTGGAACCACACCAGCAGCTTGATTCTGCAGATCTGTAACAAAAAGATCGAGAGAGATCACACAATTAGCTATACATGAAAAACACAGAAATAGACGATGTCATAACCCTTGACCAGCTGATTTTCTCTTCAGCAATTTGAAAAGGACTCGTGGTAATTCAAAATTTTAAAAGACACCCACGTGGTGATTTTATATGTAAAACTATGAAAAAAGAGAACTGCATGTCTTAGAATGTAATCCCCCTTCCAAATTCATTGTCATCTTCGCTTTCCCGCAATAATCCACTTTTCTAAAAACTGAGCAAGAATACTTCCGTTGCTCTTTAATTATTATGTGTCATTTCTGGGTATTACATAATACAGAAGTATACTCGTGCTCCACATTTACACTTAGTGAAGACAATAGCTCGCTTCTCTACAATCGCACTTAACAAAAGTAGCTACCACGGTACCACCCCCCATAATATTCTTCTGATAACCCCAGAATATTCAATTGGGATATAGGAAAAATGGGTCGACAAAAAAAGCACTAATAGGGAGCAAACAGCTATGACAAGAAATTAGCCCCAAACAGTCCACTTTGAGTTCATGATTTCATTTTGATGGTAGGTTAGACATACGAATTTTTGGCTAAAGGTTAAAGATAGTTACAAGACCCTCGAAAAAGAGCAAAAGCGCAAACCCAAACTTGTGGTAGTTACAAAGACCCAATAAAATCCACTATAGACTCTACATTCTGTACCAGAGCTTCTTTACACCCAAAGTGAAACAAAAATAAGCAATTCGTCTTGATCATCTGTTCAGAGTTAGCTCTATCTTCAAAGCATCTTGAATTTCTCTCCAACCAAATTGTCCACCAAATACATGCTGGGATCAACCTCCACCAATGCTTCTGCCTCAGTAGAATACCTGGGTAATTCCAGCAAGCTAACATTTCTGCAGTTGTCCTAGGTATTGCCCATTTCACACCTTTCATACTCATGACAAGATACCACAGCCTACTAGTTACTATGCAATGTAAAAAGAGGTGGCTGTTTGTTTCAATCTCTTTTCCACACAAGAAACATTTGGAACACATAAGCATTCCTCTCCTCATTAAACTGTCATGAGTTAGAACAGCCTCTTTGACTACAAGCCAACAAAAGCAAGCCACTTTAAAAGGGATTTTCACCTTTCAGATGTGCTTCCAGTTCCATGTCCCATTGTTCATGTGACCAGAGCAATTCAGGATTCTATATGCTGACTTTACAGTATATACTCCTCCGCTGTTTCTTTCCCATATAAGTCTCTGTCCTCTTCTTCTGTGATGCCCTTAAAGCCATCCAACAATTTGTAAAATTCAATGACTCTCGTAACCTTCCAGAGTAACATTCCACCCCTGCGTACTCCATACCTCAGCCACAGTAGCTTGGAGTTGCTGCACCATAGTGAATAAATCTGGAAAAGCTCTTTAAGAGGTCCATTACCAATCCAATCATCATTCCAAAAAGAGGTTTTATTGAACTTTTGGCTACATTACACCTATTATTCGCTAAACTTTAATTGTGTTTGAGCTAAAATATGGATAATTTATACTCATAACGTGATTTCTGCTGTATAGGTTGTGCTTCCGAGCTAAGGCGTATTTTAGAGCTAAAATGAATATAATGGGACTTTGAAGTCTGAGTAGAAGTCCAAAGGTCAAGATGGGATTGAATTCGGAGGTCGAAAACTGAGTATGCATAGAAAAAAGAAGAAAATAATAACAAAGAGATGAAATAGTGCTTAGCACCTTGTGCAATCCAAGGTGACTAATGAGACCTCCTAATGGAAAAATCATCTTGCAAGGGACAGAAGCTAAAGAAGACAAACACAAAGAATTAGAAAAGGAATGAGATAAGTGAGAGTTAGGCAAGAATCACAAAGAATTGAGCTTTGGATTTAAAAATTGCAAAAGCAATAGCGTAAGGCAGAAGAAACAATACAGTGGTGCGACGCGGCAAGAGAAAACAGCAGTAGAGTGAAATTTTCCAAGTTTCTGGAAATCCCCACTAATTTGACGCACAGCGCGCCTATGCAATTTTTTGCCCAGTTAATCCTATTTCGGCTCAGAGAGTAACTTTGCCAGGGGCCGTTCCTACTTGGTATAAATACACCGGAAACACATTTTTGAATGGACTTTTGACCTACGAAAGATTTGAGAAGCAACAAAGGCAAGAAAACACAAGAATTCAGCAAGATTTCAACCAACAATCGGTGCAATACAGGAGTTTGTATCGACTCATTAGCATTGATGTTTTTTATGTTTTTAAACCTTATTGAGATGACTTTTTCCATTACTATGGAGTAATTTCCATTAGGGTGTTGACATATACGGTGTTGTGATAATTTGCTTAGGAATTTGATTCTTGATATTGTTAAGTCATTTCTTATCTTGCTTAATCGAAAGAGTAGCTCGATATTGAATTTCTTTACATCTTATGCTCTAATTTGAATTCGTGATTCAAATAGGTGATCGAAAGAGCCTCTTGAATTGTTAATCGAACTAGAAAATAGGGAAATATTAGCAAGAAGTTACCCTCTAGACCACAACCATCATTTTATTCGTTGCAATTGTTTACCGTGCTTCAATAGGATTAATTACTGAAATTAACGTTTAATTGAAAGAGGAACATTAACTTCAAGTGTAATCTAATTATCTGTTGAATTCGTGGGAATCAACAGTATTATACAGTGAACTAACTCAAGAATTCGATCCCGAGTCAATTATCTTGCACATGTCTAGTCAATTACCATTATTTCTCTCATTAATATTTCTTTGTTGCTCATCTGCTATCTTTTGTGATCAATTGTTAATTGCTTAATTTTTAGTAGTTAATCGTAGTTGATAATCATTAAATCAAGTGTTAATTGAAGATTATTCGAACACTGTTTAAATCCAATCCCTGTGGAGACGATAATTAAACTATACTATCTTTGACTAGCGAGCAATAATTTTGTGTTGTGTTTTGCGCTCGTCACATTTCACAAAAGAACAGTGGGGAAAAAACGTTTCCCCTACAAGTATGGACATATAACACCAAAAGTATGTGGAATATACGTGCAAAAATAAGCACATGTAGTAATTGTTTCTCTTTTTAAACTTAATTTACTTTCTAATGCAGTATAGTTGTAGACTTTCAATAATGATTTATGAGCAAATCTTCCTTTCCGGTAAAATGCAGAACTGTATAACTCATCAAGAGAGAACAATGAAAGCTAAAATTCATGAATGAAGAGCTAAAGAAAAAAATGCACTGAAGACCTAATTTTGAAACCAGTAAGAACCAGCTTGATCTTTGACATAAGTCAAATACTAAGAGTTTGAAGTTGAAAAGGAGATACCAACCTGGGGAAAGAACATAGTCACACCCATGAAGAGCCAATATAACTTCCCCAATAGCTAAAGTTGTACCATGACGCATACACAAATCAGAAGACAATGTGCAAGGCAATAATTTTCCCACAACAGTTCTAGCAAAATGTCCAGGATCATACTTAGCAAGAGAAGAAAGGGCATTTGCAGCAAGCTCTCTCAAACTTTTGTCCTATATTCCAATAATAGGTAACGAATTAACAGAACTCACCAATAATATAACTAATAAGTGCAAGCAAATGAAGTAATTAATGCACAAACAAAGAAGTTAAGTACATTGGCCAGCTAGTACGATATTAGCAGGGGTCTGAGTTCTCAGATTTAGACTGCTATGGATGCATGTCTTAAGTTAAATTGGAGGAGGAAACTAGAGAAATTACAGAAAGAGGATGAATTACACATTTGTGCTAAACGACCCAGTAGTTTGCAACCATATCTTTGGTTAATTTGTATTATGCATCTTCCCAAACCACACTCAAGCAAACCAATAAATATTTTACAAAAGAAGTGCTTTATATGAGTTGAAGCAAGGAACCAAGCAAATATAAACATACCCAGTGACAGATCTTGCTGTTCAGAAGCTCATCAACAAAAGGATAAAGATAGCCATCATATTGAGCAATGTAGACAGCAACATGAAGATAGGAGTTTATACGTGACGAAAGCGCAAAGAAATCAGCTGCATTCACTATATCGATACCATAAGGAAAATTTCCTTGTCGTCCAACATTCTCTTGAAAAGCAGCAGCTGCTGCTCTTCTACAATTAACCTGGGAAATAATACCAATGTTTCATCATTTCAATTGGAGGAAGAAGCACCTTGACTGGGTAAGGAATGACCCGAGTGTTTTTGGTACCTCACGGTCATAGCATGCCACAGTGAGAAGGTGTGGAGCAAGCTGTTTAAGTACGCTTTTCATATCTGCATGGTAATATGCACGGCCAAATGCCCAACAAACATAAGCAGCAGCATCACGTACATGAGATCCAATGCTATGTGGACCCCTTCGAATGTCATAATGTAATGCCTGCCAAAACAAACTTTCCCTCGTTATTAAGGGGACAAAATCCAGCTTCAACGAGCCAAGAGTTTAGTGAGTGGATAATCCGAGACAAGTGCAATCCATTGTCCTGAACCAGGTAGTCTGGATTGGATATGTTTCAGTAACTCATTCGAACACAAAACAAGAATATATCGTTATCCGTGCATACTCATTAGTAAACATCAAAAGAGCATGACTTGTGTTCTGGAAGCTAAGGATTGGATGATAATATAGAAACTCTAAAAGACTTGTGATTTGAAGGCGAAAAGTATATGTGCATAAGTATGCAACTCGAGACACAGAAAAACACATGAAAGTACAATAATGACATCTAAAAAAATTAGTTAAATTGGATCCATAAGCACACAGCAGTCAGCACATATGAGTCCTATGGGAATCTGTGGTTCTGGTTGCCTACAGTTTTCAGCCACCAAACTCTTCCTGGGTAAACAAAGGCCCTTTCCTCTCTCTCGTGAATGGAAGTAGGCAGCAGGTCTTAGCTGTTGTATTTCTGCAAGAAGAAAGAATGTCTGCTTTTTAAATCCCAGCAGCGGCGAAAGCCCCAATCAGTCTGCCTAGGCATTGGTAGATGGTTACCCGGTAGTCGTGGTGGTGGGAGGTAGCTACCTAGCAGGTATTCGGTGGAGTAGAGGTGCATGCAAGTTGTACTGGACCCCCACCTTTTTAATTAAAAAATGTTTTCCGCAACAGAAGTTGAAGCAACAAATATGATAAGGGATTCTTGGTATAATGTTTTCCTTGAATACTAAAGTGTGTTACTACAGAATCCCGAGGGACCTATAGAGTTGCCAGAGAGAACTAGAGCAGCAATCCAGCAAAATGGAGCGGAGCAAGTCGACTATGAGTTGCCTGCTTTCTTAACCAATAAGTTTTACTTGAAGACACGGAAAGAGGGAGAAAGATTGAAAACGACGAAGCAAGCTGTGTATCACTAGCAACTTCATACTTTTTGGAGAAAATAAATAGCTCAACTACAAAGTTCTACATATATGGAGTTAAGGAGAGATCAAAAGTACTAAGAATAAAAGTAGGACGTTCAGTAAAGATAACCTTTATAACAACAGGCACAACTTTGTGAAAACTAACAGGCAACAGCAATCCTCTACGTGCCAATTCAGCCAGCGCCAAACAACCACCATGCCATGAGCCATCTCCCTGCAACAGTAGAATACATAATTATGATCCAATCCAAACGAACAAAAAAGAAACTTGAAGTGCAAGAGGAACTATTGGCATTGCCGGATGTATCTCCTTAATCAATATTCTGTATGCGGATATAGTGGCTATCTCATAAGATAATAGAAGATCAACTGTCAAGAAACAACTGGGCAACACACCTCGCTAGGCAAAAAGAGCTCCAGAACAGATGAAAGGACTTCATCTGAAAGCAAGTAAGTTAACCGTGAAGTAACACGACCAATACCTTTTGCAGCAGACCAACGCACAACGGTGTCCTGTAGTACCATTATGAGATCTCTAAGATGAGAAAGTTGCAATGAAAATAATAAATAGAGAAAATGTGTTAAATAAAAGGACGTCCTGCAACAGTAATATGTTGAAAAAGGAAATCAAATATTGCTTGCATGAGGATACATATAATAGTAACTACAGGAATGCAAAATGAGATCGATTGGCCTGAAAAGAGGTAAATATATGTTCCAGTGTCTGTCCCACAATGTGAGTGACACTAAAAGCTCCTAATAGACATAAGCAACTGACACTTTTGACAAGCCGAAACCCCCCTCGCTTCACACACCGAGACACAACCTTAGCATCAAGATATCAAGTTTTCAAATGCAACAGCTCAAAAATAGAGAGAAGAACTTACGTGGATATTCAACTTACACTTATCAAACTTCAACGAAAGAATCGTGGACTTCATACTCAATGAGGAGGAAGTGAAGGAGGATTTACTTTTTAAGAAAAGATATCCAAGGAAAACTGCTATCAACTTGAATTTGTAAAAGGTAAAAATTTACGAGAACAGCCAGATCAGTACATAATGGAAGCTCACCCTTTAGACATACCGTGTCACGCAATCCTGACAGCAGTAATTCAATAATCTCTTCTACTATATCAGGGACATCTATATCTTCTTCTTCTTCCTGACAGTTTGAGTCTTGATAGAAGTATGAAGGATCATTGTTTCTAGCGTCATTGAATTGGTCCTTTTCGATTCCATTGGCAGTAATATTCCCTCCAAGTGTGCTGGTTCTTCCCTACATGAAAAAGCAAGTAATATCACCAACTATTTCTTTCCACATTCCATGGCGAGTAAATCAGTACAGAAGTATTTCCAGTGGAATACCAAAATGCGCAAGAATGAGAAACAAAGACGAATATCCAGCTATCGAATAGAGAGAAGGATGTCACGTCCTTAGTAATTAACTAAGTACACATGTGGCAATTGACAACTCGCTCACGATCTTGCACAACTTGCTCAGGTTCTTGTTATGCCATGTCAGCCTTACTACACTCAAGATCGCCAAGGGAATTGCTAGAAAGAACACAAGAGAATTGCTAAGGAAGCTTTGTATTAGAGAGAACTTGAATTGTTTACTTGATGAATTACAAATGAATGGTCCCCCTCTATATACTAGTCTCCTAGGGGCTAGTGTGTAAATATTAATTATTACACAAGTCCTTAATATTTACAAGATAAGGGCTTTCTCTAGAATTCTCTACAAGCCTAGAAGATTCCAAAGACTTTCCTAGCAAATCCATAAGGATCTAGGTTCTTCCTAAGGAAATGTCCATACTTCTCTAGAATCTTCTCACAAATGCTAGCCTTCCTTTTATGTAAGCTTCCACGTGGCATTAATATATGCCAAATGGCACCTATGTGGCATGATGACGTGCGGGTCATCACAAGGAGCTGAGAAATAGGTCTTAACTTTGGTAGACATCAGACCACTGTATTCTTTTTTTTCTTTTTTTTTTTTGGTCAAATGAAAGAGAAATGTTGACAAGGATATAGAAGATCAAGAAAGGAGGACAATGTTCAAAATCAAATAAAGATCAGCAGGGAAACATAAAGAAAAAAGGACGCTCCTGACGGATAACTACAAAGACCCTAATCTCCTTATTTCCTATAAATCATCAGCATTTTTCTATTGGAAAGTAGGACAACTTGTTCCCAATGATGATCCTGAACGTAATTGCTATTTAAATGCACAAAAAAATATTCAAGCAGAGCAACAATCAATTTATAACTTGAAAGAAACACTTAAGCTACATATTTTGCATGATTAGCTATCTAACCACATATCGCCATGCTGGATAACGTGGAGGGAGACAGATCATCCCAATCCTTTGAGTTAGCTTCACAAGGTACTTGCGAAGTAAAGGACTCCGAGATGCAGTGTTGGACTTTAGCAGCGCTGATGTGTCATTCCAAACACCAGGAACCACACTGAGCAGCAGTTTAGGGCTTCCATTCTGCACTTAGAGGAAACAATACTGTGTGTAAAAATACTCATATTGAACAAGACTGCAAGATTAACAAATATAACGGGTTACATAACATGTTGAACAATTGTACCACTCTATAGCGAGTACAGCCAAAATGAGCTGTCTACTTTATTAAAGATGTTAGACTGCATCTGAAGATTGATCTGTCTTTTCCATTCAACAACAGGTCTCTAATCATGATACCAGAAGATATATCTGAAAGTTACTGAAACTTAAACCTGGCATTTACTTGATAAAATCCAAATTGAATGCTCCAACCCTGTCCATTTCTTTAAAAAACTGACTGTCAATACACTCTCTGTCTCGGAAAATTCTCAAAAGAAATTGCTCCTGGAAGAGCACCTATAAGGATTTCATGGTCTGAAGGGCAAGGCATGAAAGATGAATGCAGTTTATTCGAATTTGAGCATCAGCGGAATGTATACTTTCTAAAGTAGGAACGTATACTTGCAAATTTCTAGCAATCATACATAAAAAACAAAGTATTTCAAAAGAGGACACAAAGAACAAAAGGCGAACCTTGAAAATAGCAGATAGTGCTTCAACTGCACCCAATAACTGGAAATGATTGACAACATCATTTGAAAGACACGTCATAACTTCATGTGTCCAATCAACAAAGCTGAAACAAAATTGCAGGAAACCAAATATGAATATGGCTAAAGAACTTTGAAACACTTAAATAATTCCCTAAGGAGGTCATCAAGGGCTTTGGTTGAATAGTAAGAATGTAGCAAGGAATGTGTGGATTGCGCGCACATCTCAAGTTGAATCTGACACTGACACGAAGGCTGATATTTAAGGGGGATCAGGACAGGCAGGCTCATACTTCCCCGAGTTTCAGACCTTTGGGCCAGCTATGAGATAACTCACAGGGGAACTCTCGGTTATTAAGAAAGGAGGCACAAAAAAATCAACATCCTTACTTTTCTCCGATCTTCAATCTTAAAAGATTTTTATTCTTGTGTTGTTCAAAGAAATAATATTCATGTTCAATATAGAGAAAAATGAAACAGAATGCTTAGAAGGCACCTATGACAATTTGCATTCATAAGGACATGCATTTCATTTGCTGATCAGGCATAGGCCATAGCAGTGAACTGCATGTGTCACGTAACAAGCAAAGTGAAATGCAGTAAATGCTACTCTAGCACGTGTCTCTTTGTTTGCATTAACCAACATAACTGTGCATGCACGAGAACGACCAGAGCATGCATCTACTTTTATGTTTTCTTTTTTCCTTTGTTCGTGTGTGTGGGTTGGTGG